>CM062220.1:28781662-28835569 GCA_031216235.1 Syzygium jambos
AGTCTATGGTTTCCATTTGGGTCTTCGACGGTGCAAGAAGGAGACCAGGCTAATCCAATTAATATTCATTTAGTGAATTCGTAAGGATAAGCTTTTCCTTGCTAAGTTGGTGTAAAAATCACGTCATATTGATATGATCAAATTATTCTATATCTACCTCGTGTAATCAATGTATTAACGAAATGCTTTGTCATCGACATTAGTAGACTTAATCTATAATTACGTTACCAATCATGTGGCATGTTATTCCGAGTAAGTGAATCGATTTGTTTTTACGCGTCTCGTGTGATTTCCTTACGAATTTCCGGTTGAAATCCGATCGACAACTTAGCATGGACGAAGATGGCCATGCAAGAATCTTCGGTCGGTCTATTTCTGACGGATCGAGTCAGGAACATCTACTTGCATCAAACGAGCTGGAAGGATTAGTGTTATATGATAATAAAGTCAACAGGAATCTCGACAACTTCACGTAACGAGTTTCCCAATCCCTAAGTCCCCCATAACTCTTCGTAC
Organism: Syzygium jambos; assembly: GCA_031216235.1. Classification (NCBI taxonomy): domain Eukaryota; kingdom Viridiplantae; phylum Streptophyta; class Magnoliopsida; order Myrtales; family Myrtaceae; genus Syzygium; species Syzygium jambos. Next base: position 28,782,179 of record CM062220.1, read on the forward strand.
GATGATGTTGAAGGCTTACGAAACAGATCTGGGTCTTGGCCCTGATGACAACCTCCCCGGTTGTTCTTATGTTTTAATCTGGACTAATCTTAATCACTTAAAACTGATTTACAAAATCAATATTCTAAATGAATCAACAGGGTTTTGTCGAGTGTTGAATGCACCCGACTTACTCAGTGGTTTGCTTGTGATACACCATATTATTAATTGGAGTTTATCTTATAAAAACTCTCAAACTATTCATAGTGGGACATGTCTACTTTGAATTTTCATCTGTATCGCCAAAACTCCTCGATTTGTGTACTTGGGACACATCCATCGTACGTTCAATAACTCCGCTAGAAAATGTACATTTAGTCCAAATTTCTGGTTTTGCCATTGAAGACTCTTTTCATCAATTCGGTCTCCGCAAAGACACAATTTCTACAATTTCTCTATCTTTATTCGATTTTCTCAATTTAGTCTATAAGGAGCGTTCTTTCTATCGATTGCACTACAAGCAATTTGAATGGAGGAAACCAATCGAAATCTCGCGAAAGAGAAGGTACCTTCATCTCATGTGGTATGGGAAGAGATAAAACTATCCAACGAATATATTCATCATGTTCAAAGGCTACTACATTCGATGCACCGTAATTCACGGGAAAAGTGCCAAAAAAGTCCTAAACCTTTTGCATTAGTGCCAATTTAGTCATAAACCTTTTTTTGGTGCCAATTCAGTCCTAAACCTTTTCCATTGGTGCCAATTTAGTCCTAAACCTTTTTTTGGTGCCAATTAAGTCCTAAACCTTTTAAATTGGTGCCAATTCAGTCCTAAACCTTTTGTTTTTGTGCCAATTTAGTCCTTCCGGTCAATTTTGACCGGAATTTGCTGACGTGGACGCCGGCCGGCCGGCGACCGGTCACCGGCGCCGACGTGGCGCTGACGTGGACAATTAAATAATTTTTTTAATTTTTTTTGAATTTTTCTTTTTTTTTCCTTTTTTTTCCTTTTTTTTTGGTCTTCTTCTGGCCGGTCGCCGGACCGACGACCGGCCAGAGGCCAGAGGCCGGCGAGGTCGGGCGTCGCCGGCGGCTGGGCGAGGCTCGAGCCCTCGCCGGCGAGCCTCGCCATGGTCGGGCGAGGCCCGACCTCGCCGGATCTGGCGAGGTCGGGCCTCGCCCAGCCGCCGGGGCGAAGTCGAGCCTCGCCTTGGCCGGGCGAGGCTCGACCTCGCCAGATCCGGCGAGGTCGGGCCTCGCCCGACCATGGCGAGGCTCGACCCCTCGCCGGGGAGCCTCGCCCGGCCGCTGGGGCGAGGTTGGGCCTCGCCTTGGTCGGGCGAGGCTCGACCCCTCGCCGGGGAGCCTCGCCCGGCCGCTGGGGCGAGGTCGGGCCTCGCCTTGGTCGGGCGAGGCTCGACCTCGCCAGATCCGGCGAGGTCGGGCCTCGCCTTGGTCGGGCGAGGCTCGCCGGCGAGGGCTCGAGCCTCGCCCAGCCGCCGGCGAGGCCCGACCTCGCCAGAGGCCGGCGAGGGCGCCCTCGCCAGTGGCCGGTCGCCGGACCGGCGACCGGCCAGAAGAAGACCAAAAAAAAGGAAAAAAAAGGAAAAAAAAAAGAAAAAAAGGAAAAAAAAAAGAAAAATTCAAAAAAAAATTAAAAAATTTATTTAATTGTCCACGTCAGCGCCACGTCGGCGCCGGTGACCGGTCGCCGGCCGGCCGGCGTCCACGTCAGCAAATTCCGGTCAAAATTGACCGGAAGGACTAAATTGGCACAAAAACAAAAGGTTTAGGACTGAATTGGCACCAATTTAAAATGTTTAGGACTTAATTGGCACCAAAAAAAGGTTTAGGACTAAATTGGCACCAATGGAAAAGGTTTAGGACTGAATTGGCACCAAAAAAAGGTTTATGACTAAATTGGCACTAATGCAAAAGGTTTAGGACTTTTTTGGCACTTTTCCCGGCATTCTTGCGACTTCCCAATTTTCATCAAAATAAAACATCGGCCATTCGTAGATATTATTAAAAGCCTCAATCATCAAATATGTAGTAGCCTTTGAACATATATAATTAAAAGCCTAAATCATTATGAGAATAATCTAACACGAGTCCAACACAACACACGGGATCTTTATTGAAAGCACACTAAGGTTTGCGCATGACAATCATTCTATGATCCGGAAACAAGATTCTGGTTATAAATGATTCTTTTTTATTCTGTACCCAGTAATAATTTCTAAGCATTTGAAGGCGTTTGTTAGCTGCCCAAAATATCTATTCTTGAAATAGAAAAAGAATAGAAATGCACCTTACCCAAAAAAAAAGAACAGAAATGCGTTTGGTAATTACATAAAATTTCTTTTTATTAATAATATTTTGAATTTTTTAATATTTCTTTCTTTCTTTTTTCTTTTTTTTCCTTGGCCATGGCCGGCGAGGGTGTTGCGGCCCTCACCGATCGCGACGATGAGGTCGAGCGACCTTGCCGTCGCCATGATCTGGCGAGGCCGACCTCGCCCAAATCTAGCGAGGTCGAACTTGCCGTCGCCACCCCCTGTGACGACGAGGTTGGCTTCACCTTGGCTAGGCAAGGCTTGACCTCGCCAAATCTGGGAAAGGCCAACCTCGTCGGCCCTAGCCAGTCGTCGATGGTCGGTCGCCAAAATAAAGAAGAAAATCAAGAAAAATCAGTTTCGGAAAAATTGTTCCAAAATCAAGAAGCTACTTTTTTTTTTGCTTCTTGATTCTGTTCCAAAACTGATTCTAGGATCAATTTTTTGCAAACTTGTGCCCGGGCACAAAAATTTTAACAAATGGATTTCTGTTCCCAAACTGATTATGGAAATAAAAGAACAGAAATTTTCACTATTTAACAAGTAGCCAAACGGGCCCTAAACGTGCTTACAAATACTAAACACGATTACAAAGTGTTAACACTTTAGATTTTCAGAGACAAAACATCAGTCTTTATCTAGTGCACACTAATCGTTTAACGATTAGGGATTTTTCGTGATATTAATTTTAATTGCTTAAAATTCTAATCTTCTTAATTGAGTTATATATATCATGTTTAAGTGGGTAAGGTCCGATCTAGACGAAAGAAGCATCCCGTGGTCAGAGGGCCAAAGCATCGAGAGATGACTGCATCTGCATGCACATGGAGGAGTCAATTTCTATAACGTATTACCGTTGACCTGCATCATTATTTTTCTCGAAGAGCCTCTCGTCTCGTTTCTCCCGTACGCGTAACCGGCGAAGGGGAAATCATCTAGCGAAGGCATGTTGATGCTATGAATCTCGGAGTAGTTGAAAAAGATAATGAAGATGAAATGGTCGTGACGTCACATGCTTCTACACATAAATTATTGTCGCGAAAAATGACACAATAATCCATGAACTTTGGCCCAAAAATGCAAGTTGATCGCTGAACTTGAATTAATAGAAGGACTACATTGGATATTTTTAAATAGTTCAATGACTAAATTGAACATGTACCATAAGTTCATGAATCACATTGAACAAATTAGAAGTTTAAGGACCACATTAAACATCATGTTAAAGTTTAAGGATTATATTGAACAAATTAAAAGTTCATAGATCAAATTGCACATTGGGCCAAAGTTCAGGGACTATTTATGTCGTTATCCCTAATTTGTTTAATGTGGTTTTGGAACTTTTAGTACATGCTCAATTTAGTCCTCAAACTATATGAAAATTTTTAATGTTATCCTTGAACTTGAATTAATGAAAGGGTATCAATAGCTATTTTCATATAATTTAGAGATCAGATTGAATATTTGCCAAAAATTCATAAATCTCATTGAATAAATTAAAAGTTCAAGCATGATATCACGTATTGGGCTAAAATTCAAAGACCACATTAAACCAATTAAAAGTTTTATGAATGACATTGCATATTAGGCCAAAGTTCAAGAACTATTTGTGTAATCATTCCTAAATTGTCCGATGAAAGGAAAAAAAGTCTATACAGACAAATGATGGCGATGCTATGCCAACGAAGAGTCCAAGACTACAGTTTGAAATCATTAGTTGAGAGCTGGACGTGTTTATGTTTGATTCTTGGAAAAATGACACAAATAATTTTTGAACATTGACCAAATGAGAAATGTGATCCCCGAATTTTTAATTTGTTCGATGTGGTCCATAAACTTTAGCTTAATGTGTAATATCGTCCATTAACTTTTAAGTTGACGTTCGAATTAGTCTCTAAACTACATGAAAATGTTCAATGTTGTCCCTAAAATTAAATGAATGGAAGGATAACATTGTATATTTTTATATAGTTCAAGGACTAGTTTGAATATTTACAAAAAATTCAGAGAACACATTGAACAAATTAAAAGTTAAGGAATGACATTACACATTGAGTTAAAATTCATGAATCATATTAAATAAATTTAAAAATTAAAAATTATATTAAATATTAAATCAAAATTCAGAGATCATTTATGTCGCTATCTCTTGGTTCTTCCTTGTCGGAAGTCCGGCTCAATCATAGTGCCCGCGCGAGAAAATAGGAAAGGAGTAAAAGTCGTTGCATGGTTGTTCAGTGAACAGGGCCTGTTCCACGGACCAATGGGGAAAGAAGAAGAGGATCTCAAAGAGGGCCTGATGCAAAAGCCCACAATCCACTTCCTGGAAGTCGAGCCCCTGTTTAACGCTGCTGCTCCCCGCGCGGTTGCAGCCTTGCAGGTAGAGGTGTCAAAATGGGTCATAAACCCATATATGACCCATTTAAAAATAAATGGGTCATATATGGGTCACTTTAATTTTAAAGAGTCAAGCTTAAATGGGTTTTAAATTTTAAAGCTTAAAGATAAATGGGTCTAAATGGGTTGAGTTTGGAACCCATGTCCAACCCACCTACTAGACCCATCCACACACTCTCTCCTTCTTTACAAAAATGTTTTAAAAAAATCGAAATTTAATTATTTTTATTTTTTTCTCTTTTTCTTTTATTTTTTATTTTTTCTTTTCTCTTCTTTCTTTTTCTTTTTTTTTAATTCCGGCCGGTGGTTGGCCACGGCGACCGGCCACCGGGGCGGAACAACCTCGCCGGAGGCCGGCGAAGCTCGAGCTCGCCGGCCTCGGGCGAGGCTCGAGCTCGCCGGCCTCGGGCGAGGCTCGAGCTCGTCGGCCTCGGGCGAGGCTCGAGCCTCGCCGGCCTGGCGAGCGTCGAGGCTCGCCAGCCGTCGGGCGAGGCTCGAGCTCGCCGGATCGGCGAGAACGAGCTTCGCCGGCCTCCGGCGAGGTCGTTCCGCCCCGGTGGCCGGCCACAGCGGTCGGCGATCGGCCAAAAATAAAGGAAAAAGAAAAAAAGAAAATAAAAAAATAATTAAAAATTCGATTTTAAAAATAAAAAATATTAATTTTTTTTATTTTTCTTGGATAATGACTTTATGGAAAATATTTTCTAGAAATGTCACATTTTTCGTAAAACAAACATAACCTCAATTTTAAAAAAATTATAAAATTTTTCACTAGCTTTGTATTGCATAAAATGTTTTAGCAGTATAATTTAAAAAAAAATCATAAGAAACAATTATTCCTAGATTAGATTAAATATAAAAGTGTTTTAGCAATACGGGTCGGGTATGAGTTGGGTTTGGGTCGGGTCGGGTATGGGTCGAGATATTTACACTATGAACAAATGGGTCATAAACGGGTTAATGGGTCAATTTGGGACGGACCATTTATGACCCGACCCAAACCCGACCCGACCCACCCGTTTAACGGGTCTACTTGCAGGTGAAGGAGACGCCGACCCGCACTCCACTTGCAGTCTTGCTTGCTTCCTAGAGCATTGGAAGCAGAGAGGAGAGGAGGGAGGAGGGTTTTTCCTTGGCGGTGTTTTGTTTTTTTATCTCCTCGTCACCTGAGAGCCATAAAGGAGAGCTCTTTCGCCGATCGCAATGGCCGACGACGACTACAACGACATGGACATGGGGTTCTCTCTCTCTGTCTCTCTCTGTTGTCTCGGGCTCTCTTCTTGAATTTTTCGCAGTTTCTAAGCATTGCGTGTTAATTCCTCGAGCCGATTCTGTTTCCTACTTCGACGTGGATTGCTACTTTGGTAGTTTGATGGCGCCATGAGCTGGCGCACCCAGTGATTGCCGCTGTGTATGAAAGTACCGAATTGAGACTTTTTACGACAAAAGTTAAATGGTATGCTAGGTTCGGTGAAACAATTGATTGTGTTCATGACCTTTTGCCTACTATGTGGATACTGCTACTCTGTGCTTTCCTTGGATCCTATTATGCGAAATTGAGTTGCATTATCTTCACTTAGATTTTGCTGTAATCCTTCTCCAATTCCGCTCTAGCCCTTCATTGGTTTGGTATGTTTTTTTGTTGTTCTAATATCGGCACAGCGATACTGCCTCACTAGAGTCTGGTTATTTTAGTCAATTGGCCCGTTGAAGTTGCGTATGTTTTCTGAATTAATAAATGCTATGCTAGTTTTGGGTTTGCAATAGTTCTTCTTAGATGCTTGTATATTCTATTGATGCAGATATGAGGATGAACCACCAGAGCCTGAGATTGAGGTAAGGGTCCATTTCTCACGTGCTGTTCTTAGATGGTTGAAGAATTTTCCGGCTGACGGTTTTGACGAATGCGAACAGGAAGGTGTGGAGGATGAATTGGATAACAACAACAATGAAGACGTTCCAGACCCTCTTGATACCGAAGATAAAGGAGAGCAGGAACCAGTAGAACGGCCTCGTAAGACATCAAAGTACATGACCAAATATGAGCGCGCAAGGATTTTGGGCACTCGTGCCTTGCAGATCAGGTCTATAGTATGAACCTCACTATTTCAAGTCCTTGAGATCTAATTAATTGGGTGGTTAACAAAACTTACCTTGATTGCGTAGCATGAATGCACCTGTAATGGTTGAGTTGGAGGGCGAAACTGATCCTCTAGACGTATGAACCTTCCTTAAGTTATCACAGTGAGTTCTTTTAATACTTAAAGTGCCAAATGATGCATTAGCACGTGCAATCTTATGAAACTCAGATGTCACTTGACAAGCTATCTGGCCTGGACAGCTTATCTATATTTCTTTTTGGCCGGAATTCAGCTTATCTATACTTAGATGTGCCTTAATTGATGTGACATGGATCTGATCCAATAGCTTGATTGCAAAACTGGACCTGGCCTTGTAGAAATTCTTCTATTGAAGTGCCACTAGATAGATCTGCTACGACGGGCTTAGTAGATAATGGGGTTTTCTAATGTGATATTCCAAAAACCTTAGACCATCCACGTGTACAGGATGTTGAGGAAAATTTCTACTGATTTTGAAGTTGACAAAACCTTCCATAATAATCTGAACTATTTTCGTTTCAGGAATATATATGTGCTGAAATTCTTCAGACGCAGAAAGACGCTGAAATTATTCAGACGCAGACAGTCGCTGAAATTCTTCAGACGCAGATAGTCGCTGAATTCTTCAGAAGAAGACAAAGACGCAGTAATTCTTCAGAAGCTGAATTCTTCAGAAGAAGTCAAAGTCGCAGTAATTCTTCGGAAGCTGATTTCTTCAGAAGAAGACGAAGACGCAGTAATTCTTCAGAAGCAATATTCAGAACGAAGAATAACAGCTAGTGATCTGGCTTGGATTTCACAGAAGGAAGGTTTTGATTTGTTCAATCTTAATCAAATTGATTGACAATCAAATACTAAGACAAGAATGGTTTACAACGGACAAATCTCTACTTATGGAAACCAAGATTCTAATTGTATGGGCGACCAGAATCAGCGGGATTCAGAATTTGTCATCTAACGGCTACTCAATCCTTATTAACAAATCTGTCCAAGGTGTAGATTGGAAGATGATCCTCTGCAAGATGTCCAACGGCTAGTGTGGATGTAGAGGAGTATTTAAGGAGACCACGAGCAGCAGAAGAAGACACGATTCAAGAATCAACAAGTCCAAAGTCTGAGCATACTCCGATCTTTTCTCTTGTCTTTCTGAGCTAAAACATTCAGATCTTGAGGGTTACTATAAGAGTGATTGTGTGAGATAGAGAGTCCTATCATACACAAGAGTGATATCACTCAGATTCTGTAAATTCCTCTTGATTACATAGTGAAATCCAGCCAGTAGGCTGTAAGCGTGGAGAGTGGACGTAGGCTTACTATAAGCCGAACCACTATAAACTTGTGTGCAGATCTTCTTCTCCTTATCCCCTTCTTTACATTCTGCACATCATTCTAACTTGAATCTGAATCTTATTCAGACTCTTCTGTAACTTGTTTTATTTCCGCATAAATTTTATAGATCTGTTTAGGATCACCTATTCACCCCCCTCTAGGTGACTCTTGCTAGCCACTTCACAGGATGTAGTGTAGAAAATTTTGTGCGGCTTTTGATTTTGTCTCTATGTCCAAGATATAGAGATCCAGAAGAGATACTCCGTCCTCATGCATTTTTCTGCTTTTAAGGCAGTATGGTTGTTGTTGCGACATTGAAAGACTAGATGAGATACTTATAAGGTCGTAGACACCGATGGTAGAGTATCAGGACTCGTAATTAACTTAAGTCTAGCTGTTTTTGCTTCTTCTTGAGCTAAGTTTTGTAAATATTTTAATCCAATTTTGGTTTTAAGCATCTGAACTAAGCAGGATGGCATCATTCGATCACTTTGTTTGATTAAATCGCGTTAAATTTGCACCATTTCTATGTTTATGAACTGAAATTCCCAGAAGCTCTTTCAGTTCACATGATATTTGAGGATTGGTTCCAAACAAATGCTTTAATGTGTACAATGACTCAAAAAGCAAATTGAGTGGGCCTATTATTTGGTGACCACGTCAATGACAACTCACTTAAACCCTTTCTTGTTCCCCTACTACAGCCACATAATACGATGGGGGTATGATCTTTTAGTACTGTCAATAGTTTCTTATATATGAGCATTGCTCAATGTCTCAATCCTATCATTACAATGGAAACATGCTTTGCATCCCAACTTGACTGGATTCTTTTGCAAGCCTTAGATTGCAATGAAGGAGCTTCGAGAGAGGAAAATACCATTCACCATCCGCCGCTACCTTCCAGATGGAAGGTGAATTCTGCTTCCAGCTCTTGATGCTTTTGGCTTTTTACTTCACCGTGGTGAAAATCATAATTCGACTTTTGCCTGGGATTAATCAGGACATTAAATAGAATATTTTGCCATCTGTGCTTGATTATAATATCATCTAATGCGATATTATGTGATTTTCTAGTTATGAGGATTGGGGAGTTGATGAGTTAATTGTGGAAGATTCCTGGAAGAGGCAAGTTGGTGGTGATTGATGCCTTGCATCAAGTTAAAGAGTGGATCCATGATCCATCCTTAAATGCTAGTGTTTTATCCAGTGCTGTGAGAAAACCAGCAAGCAGACTTTCGCATGTATCAGGATGCTGAACCTTCTGATTTACACATTGATGCTCCGTCCTTGGATCTTGAGAGATATGGTAACTTTAGTAGCTCACATGCTGATTGGCTCATCAGAATTTTACTGGTTATCGTAGTTTCAAATTGGTTCTTCCACGATTTTTGGCCATTTATGTGAAAGATCGAAGAATGCCATGCTGATCGGCCATGTGAAAGCCGGATGCGTGGATGCTTGCAGCCTACCCTTGCTTTCGGTGAGTCATCTTTGTCCTTGTTCCGCCCTCTCCACACCAGATCCACTAGCGTATGAGAAACGGGACTTTCAGTTATTTATTGTATCAAATGCCGTTACGCCGTGTCCCCAAAGCTAAGAATCTTGCGGCGGGAGTCGCCGCACGTGCTTGTCCGGGAGTACTGGGGCAGGTCTCATCCCGTGGTTTCGAATTCTTGGATGAACTCTTACCCACCTCCATAGAAGAGCTCGTCTCATTATTCTCTCAACTATTGTTTACTAAAATGTCTCAAGTTTTCCAAACTGACTAACATTGAATATTTGGCCACAGGAGGCATTCGCAATAGGAAAACCAGACAGATTAGATGGTGACCACGTGGTTTTCGTCCTCAGGATGTGGGGACTGGCAAGTTTTTGTTTAGTAATCGTGTGATTCCCGTGGATTAGCCAGCTAGAAGTGATTACTTTATCGACGGGCAATCTCGGTCATTTCCAGAATCTTTTTCTTTAGTGATTTGTGCCCCCGAAACATTGACTCGTCCACAAATCAGAAATCATTTGCGTGACGGTATATCTTTCGTCGGTACCAACTCGAGATAGAGCAAGTAGGATATAATCTCATCTCATTGCTACAATAGCTCCGCCCATCTCCTAGCGAGAATCAGCGACGGCACCCGCAGAGTGGAACGGGTGCGACTCGGAATGGTCCATTTATGATGTTCGTGGTTCAGATTTTCGTGTCATTCAGACTGTCTGTAGCCTGCATGCGTGAACCCGACATGGGTAACTTGATCGAATCCCGAAAAGCTCTCCATATTGAAGGATGTCGTGTCGTTGTCGTGGGTAGACCCGTTAAACGGGTGGGTCGGGTCGGGTTTGGGTCGGGTCATAAATGGTCCGACCCAAATTGACCCATTAACTCGTTTATGACCCATTTATTCATAGTGTAAATATCTCGACCCATACCCGACCCGATCCACACCCAACCCATACTCGACCCGACCCGTATTGCTAAAACACTTTTATATTTAACCTAATCTAGGAATAATTGTTTCTTATGATTTTTTTTTAAATTATACTGCTAAAACATTTTATGCAATACAAAGCTAGTGAAAAATTTTATAATTTTTTTTAAAATTGAGGTTCTGTTTGTTTTACGAAAAATGTGACATTTCTAGAAAATATTTTCCATAAAGTCATTATCCAAGAAAAATAAAAAAAATTAATATTTTTTATTTTTAAAATCGAATTTTTAATTATTTTTTTATTTTTTATTTTCTTTTTCCTTTATTTTTGGCCGATCGCCGGCCGCCGTGGCCGGCGACCGGCCACCGGGGCGGAACGACCTCGCCGGAGGTCGGCGAAGCTCGTTCTCGCCGATCTGGCGAGGCCGAGGCCTTGCCGGCCTCGGGCGAGCTCGAGCTCGCCGGATCTGGCGAGGTGGAGCCTCGCCCGAGGCCGGCGAGCTCGAGCTTTGTCGGCCTCAGGTGAGGCTCCAGCTTCGCCGGCCTCAGGCGAGGCTCGAGCCTCGCCGACGGCTCGAGCCTCGCCCGAGGCCGGCGAGCTCGAGCCTCGCCCGAGGCCGGCGAGCTCGACGCTCACCAGATCGGCGAGGCTCGAGCCTCGCCCGAGGCCGGCGAGCTCGAGCTTCGCCGGCCTCCGGCGAGGTTGTTCTGCCCCGGTGGCCGGTCGCCGTGGCCAACCACCGGCCGGAATAAAAAAAAAAGAAAAAGAAAGAAGAGAAAAGAAAAAATAAAAAATAAAAGAAAAAGAGAAAAAAATAAAAATAATTAAATTTCGATTTTTTTAAAACATTTTTGTAAAGAGGGAGAGAGTGTGTGGATGGGTATAGTAGGTGGGTTGGACATGGGTTCCAAACTCAACCCATTTAGACCCATTTATCTTTAAGCTTTAAAATTTAAAACCCATTTAAGCTTGACTCTTTAAAATTAAAGTGACCCATATATGACCCATTAAAGTGACCCATATATGGGTTTATGACCTATTTTGACACCTCTAGTCGTGGGGTTGTATTTGACTTTTATTGGGACGAAAGGAGTGAAAGATTTACATTGGGATATGTTCACTAGAAGTTCTAAAGTTTATCGATAAAGTGTAATTGAGTCCTAAAACTTGAAAAAAGTGCAATCAAGTTTTAAAACTTGTCGAATTGATTCAAATGAGCCTTAAAGTTAACACCGTCAAATTTACTAACGGAAAATGCTGATGTGGCGCGTTTTAATATTTTCTCTCCTCTACTTGGCGATGACATGGCTAAAACGATATCGTTTTGATCAAAATTTGATTTTTAATACTATTTTTATTTAAATAAAAATTTAAAAAAAGATAAAAAATAAAATTTAATAAAAGGAGGAAGAAGACTGTCCTCCTGCTCCCTTTTTTTAAATTTTAGTTTATTTTTAAATTTAATTTAAATAAAATTAATATTAAAATAATGATAAAAAACGTCACGTCATTGCCACGGGGATATAAAAAATAATTAAAAAAAGCCATGTTAGCATTTTTTATTAGTCAAATTGGACGGTGTTAACTTTAGGACTCAATTGAGCTACTTGATAAGTTTTAGAATTTGATTGTACCTTTTGTAAGTTTTAAGAATCAATTGTATTTTGGTGATAAGTTTTCAGACTTTTAGGGAACATATCCTGATTTATATTTGACTTTCATCGGGGCGTCAATTTAGTCCGAATGTAACTGTCAAATTCAAGGCGCCCACGTGTTATGACGGGTCGTTCGTAGTATTAGAGCTTGCCCGAATTGAACAATAAGGTTTGGTATCTAACGTTTGACCGGTGGATTGAAGTCTCGTTTGCTTTTCCATCTTGGCAACCTTAAATCTTTCCCTTCCCCTTTTCATAGCCTAGAGCAGCGCTTCCTGGGTCATTGGTCGCGCTATACTAAACTAACGCCGAGATAAAATCGTCCCATGCCGCGACCTATCAATCTGACCACACCGCAAAATGAATTCGTCTTGCATGTTTTTTTCTGGTAAGTTAAGAAATATATTGATTAATCACGCGCAACGTACACGTGTGACGGGAAGGCACGTGTTTAGGATGAGTTCATTCTGCGTGGAGTTGAGTCAATGTCCTTAGCTAAGAGCAAACCAAGCCCTACTCTCTCCCTTCACTGTACACGTGTGACGGGAAGACACGTGTTTAGGATGAGGAAGAAGCACAGCTCCAACAACAAGAATGTGTGGTCCGTTCCGCTCGTGCTGACTCAGCGCCACGTACCCTTGCGGGCTTGAGTTAGGAAAAAGGAAAGCTCACTTGAAGTTTGTAGGTTGCTTTCCTAAAAGATTCGAGCCCTGTTCACGTCGCAAAGAGCTAAATCGAAGGTGGCAACAGATCCATTCGCAGATGGCGATGGCAATGGAGCGGGGGTCCGACAAGGCATGCAATAAAAAGAGAGAAGAAAATGGAGGGTCCGACAAGGCACGCAATAAAAAACAGAAGAAAATGGAAGGACCGACAAATCCCCCATCTTTGGCAAACAAGAAATTGCGTTTTTCGGGGGGGTTTGCACCTTTTTTCAAGAATTTTTCTCATCGGGTTTCACTTTCAAAGGTGAAACTTAACTTTCCTTTGGGCCATGCGCATCTCGTGGCTGGCAAAAGATGTCTCGCCGCAGGAGAGCATCTAACATCATTTGGGGCATGGCATTCATCCCCTCTTTTTGCCATCACAAGCAGAGCATGTTTTTTTTCGTAAAGATTAGTCCCGTTTTTATAGATTCGATTTCCTTTATCTAGATCTGACAAGACTACTTAAGTCGCTCGAAATTATGTGGGAGAGAAGCTACGATTCGATGTCATAGTGGCTCTGCCACACCATTCGCATTTCAAGGGAAAGCATGAAGTAGGACGATTTTCTCGAAAGAGGTCAAAAGGGGACATTATTTCAAATAATGATTTGAAATGGTCAAGTCGGTTTTAAATAAGGGCATGAAGCGGACTAGTCGGTCTCAAATCAATGCCCGAGCATGTCGGCCGACATGCTTAGTCCTTTATTTGAGACTTTACCGGCATGCTCGGGCCTTTATTTGAGACTCTTAATCACTTTGGGCTTTTTGATTTGAAACAAGGTTCACTTTGGGTATCATTTGACACTTCGAGCCTTACTCGGAATTTCGCTTTTTTACGGAAAATGAGATAAGGGAAAGAACAGACGAACCAAGTACACGAAAGGAAGGATTTAAAGAAGAAGTGGACGGCTATCACCGGGCATGCATGGTCTCGACACCTCCCGTTCCCACCAGCCACCGCACCAATTCCGATTCTTCATCTGTCCACTCTTTTCCTTTCCACTGGCCATTAAGAATTGCCAACAGAGGTCAACTTTCTTCCCTTCTTTCGTATAAAAAAATGCGTAGAAAATCACATTCCATTCCATGCACACTCATGTCCACGTCCCCTTTTGCAACCCGACCTTTATCCCTTCCTTTCTTCTTCTCCTTCTCCTCCTCCTCCTCTCTCCCCCTGTTTCTCTCTCTCTCTGTTTCTCTCTCTTTCTTTTCCCTCTTTGTATATGCCATGACCAGTGTCTCTCCCTCCTTGAACATGAAGAAAATGGTGACTCCACTTCCCATCTCGTGGCCCTTCATCTCCCACCTCGTCCACCCCCTCCTCCTCTACCTGTAGATCACAAGCTGCTCTCATCTTCTTGATTCTGTCACTTTCTCTGTTTCTCCCCCCTTTCTGAAAAACAAGAACGATTGCGAAGTCTTTTTTATGGGGGCTGGAATATCTGGAATTGCAAGTGACGGAGGCACGGAGTGTGTTTCTCCTCAGGGGAGGACTGGGCTTGGGGACGTACCAGAGAGCTGCATCTCCCTGATCCTTGCTTCCTTGGACCCTCCCGAGATCTGCAAGCTGGCACGCGTGAGCCGTGCCTTCCACGGCGCTTCGTTGGCCGATTTCGTGTGGGAATCGAAGCTGCCCTCCAATTACAGGTTCCTGGTTCGCCGGGTTCTTGGCGAAAATCCCGACGACTTGTCGAAGAAAGAGGTCTATTCCAGGCTCTGTCGGGCCAGTTGCTTTGATGGTGGCACCAAGGTAAATAACTGTGTCTGCCAAAATCACATGTAATTAGCTGTATTTCTGTCATCGCATCAGAAACCGGGTTTAATTCGGTTGATCCATGTGGCTCCTGTCAAGCCTGAATTTTTACTGAATTCGAATTCAATTTGATTTCTTTGATGTCTTGAACATGCAGGGATTTTGGTTGGATAAGATAAGCGGGGACATATGTTTGTGTGTTTCTGCGAAGGCATTGAAGATCACTGGGATTGATGATCGAAGATACTGGAATCATATTGCAACTGATGAATCTTGGTACCTTACTTGCCCCTGTCTTCATGCTTCGCTGTTTCTCTGTTAGATTGATTCTGGTCGCTAGTAGGGGGCGAGATATGAAAAGCATGAGCGCAGAAAACTTGAGCTCAACTCCCCCATCAGCGAGTGAATATCGCTTTTGGGTCTGTTTGATTGGAGTCGGTTTTGCGTGATCAGTTTCTGGTTTAGCTGTGTAGAGTTCTAATAGACCCGAACGATGTCGATTGTTGTACATAACCAAGCCGAACAGATGGTCAACAAGAAGATTGAGAAAATCTAGGCGAACGTCGGTGCTCGTTTTTAGCAGATAGGGAGACATTTAACCCAATTGGGAACTCTTGGCTTCTGAGGGGGATATAAGAACTTGTGCTAGAAAGAAAAGGCTTCTCAAAGAAGATATTCACCAGGGCCTCGTGAGATTTGTCATGTGCAAGGTTACTTTTGTTTGGAGATTAAGATGATCATGTTCATACAGTTTGAAAGCCTGACTAATTTGGTGTAGGAGGGATCTAGAACTGTTACAGTCGGCATCGAGTTCCGTAAGGTAGGAAAAAACTTATTGTTGATTCCACAATTCACACTGAAAAAGCCCGATCCCGAGCCCCTTTTTTCAGGAAAAAAGGAAGTTCCTGAGGAGTGAGAAGCACTGTAGATGGGAAAACATTACTTCTGCAACACAAAGCAACAAAGATTCTATAGGCTGGAATGAGAGCAACCGGTTGCACTTGAAGCTAAAAATAAATGAAGGCAGGCTAGGACATGGTCGAACTTGGAATACAGAATTCATTTCATGGTTGAATTTACTATTCTTAGTCTAGTCTCCTAGATTTTCTAATGTTTGGACCCTAAATTGATTGAAAAGACATGGTGCCATCATGGTGACCTTATCCTGACGCAAGATCAAGTCCCTTCCAAGGATTCCAACTTGCAAAACAGAGCATTCAACTAGGGTTCTGGATAAGCTCTAACGCAAAGAAACTATTTTCTTTTTGAATTGCTTGAAATCCTCCGGCGTAATTGTGTCGCTGTCCCTTTTGCCTAGTGATTAATTCGAACCATGGGGCCCCGGAAATAATTTTCTGGCTTAGCCGGATGCAAGTCTTCTTATAGAATATGTGCAGATTGTTCCCCATGAAAGCTACCTCCAATGGCTAAATGTCTTGTGTGAAAAGATATCCTTTCTCTCAAGAAAACTTTAGAAGAGAATGCAAGAAACAGGGGACAACTTTATGCTCAAGTAACCCAGCCAAGAATTTAGTTCAGTCCGAATCAGATTTTGATCTTGTTCGATTTAGATTTTGGGAATGAAGATGTCAATTAGCCATACTCTATCGGGCTGCGCCTAATCAAATTATAAGAAATTGGCGAAATCGAAGTTGACCATCGAGAAGAAAGCCAGACCTCCAAATTGCACTTGCGTTGATAATGATCATGCTTACTGCTTTGGTCACGAAATATATATATATATCTTAACCTCTTTCTGCATTAATTTATCAGGTTCAACACAGTGGCGTATCTGCAACAAATATGGTGGGTAGAATTGGTGGGAGAGATAGAGTTCCAATTCATACCGGGACAATACTCCCTCTTCTTCAGGCTTCAGCTAGGAAAATCCTCCCGGAGATTCGGGAGGAGGGTCTCTAATCTGGATCAAGTCCACGGCTGGGACATCAAGCCCGCCCGGTTTCAGCTATCGACGTCGAATGGCCACCGCGCGACGTCCGAGTGCTACTTGTGTGATCCGGGCAATTGGGTCCACTACCACGTTGGCGATTTCTATGTCGACAATCCGAACACGCCCATTGGGATCAAGTTCTCAATGGTCCAGATCGATTGCACTCACACCAAGGGCGGTCTCTGTGTGGACTCGGTGCTAATCTGCCCAACTAGATTCAAAAAGAGATTGAAACTACCTTAAAGTTGGATCGATATTACAGTTTCTGCATGTAGTTGTAGGAGATGAGGCCTTATTATTTTTTTTTTTCTGTTTTTCTCAGAAATAGGCCTTTGGGTTTAGTGGAGATATCTTCCTCGCGCTATTTCAAGAGAGAGTCGTTCCAATATCTTGTTGTAAAAAGTCATTAGAGAAAAGGATTTTTAGGCTTGTTGTCGAATATGTTATCATTTCCATGGTTGTGTTATGGCTGTATCAAACCGTCCCATAAAATCCACATTGGTTGAGAAAAATGATGACATCGACGACCGACAGGATGCATGGTGATGGGCCAAAGGTGGGGAGAATTGGATGGAGCGAAGCATAGAGCAAATGGGCCCTGCAAAACACAATGTTTCTTTCTCTTTTGGGCCCGTGCTTTGATTTGATTGATGGGTCTTTTTCTCAATTTTTCTGGCCCACTTGATTGGTTCATGCTCATCTAAAGGGGAAAATGACACAAATAGTCCATAAATTTTGCCATAATATGTAATTTGATCCTTGATCTTTTAATTTGTTCAATGTAGTCCCTGTATTTTAGCTTATTGTTTAATGTGGTCCTTGGACTTTTAATTTGTTCAAGTGATCCATGGATTTTTGGTACATATTCAATTTAGCCCATGAATTATATGAAAATGTTCAATGTAGCCATTCAAATTAAAAGTTCAGAGACCAAATTACGGTCACAGTTTAGGGATTATTTGTGTCATTATTCATATCTAAAACGATTCGGTACACATCTGAAATGATCACATCTATTTGCATCTGCGCTCGAGTGCATAACGTACTAGATCTCGGTGTATCGGTCGTTTCACATAATCGATCCACCCGAAAAAAAAGAATCGCGCACGCGCATATTGACGAACAGATCTGCAACCTCCGATGCTGGAAGATGTTGCCCAAGAGCGAGAGTTATAGCCCTCGTTACCGATCTATGGTTGGTGCGATGTCAGACGCAGATAATGACTCGCAAAACTGATGTTTAATCTAACCCACATATTCTCCCACTCCTCTAAGTCGACTTTCTGTTTTATTCGCCCTTTCCGCGAAGAGAAAAGGGTCCGACCTACCCTGGCGATTCGGATTTTTCTCAAATGGCATTATTAGAGTACGTATAGTTCTCAAAAGTGTGGGACCATTTCTATTCCCATGGACATCGACTCTCTTGGCCTTGGCGCTAAAGTTTGCACGTGAAGGAGGGTGGGACTTTTGGCTTCTCTTCATTGGCCATAGTTGATGTTTCTTCTTCACTTTGAAATCGTTTGGTTTTGCAGGTGTGTCAAAGGTTTGCCAAAGGAAAAGGAAAGCGGGAATCTTTTTAATCAACTTGATCTTCGATGTGCTTATTTTCACCTAATTATTCACTAATCTGTATCGACTTTTTCAGACACTGCTGATAGAATAGCTCGTTTAGCTTTTTTTCTTATACTTTACTTGGTATTTTACACCGCACTATGCTGATGTCCGAAAGAGAGAGCATGCTCTTAATGAAAGAAAAACTTATTTTGGGCCAAAGGAAAGAGTAAAAGATTTTGAATTTGTTAGGTAAGGATCAGCTTTCTTTTTTTCTGTGGACCATCGTCTCGAAATTTAATATGTACAAAATTTTCTTTATTCAGCGATTTCAAGGAAAATTTATCTTCTCTCGAACATTTACGTTGCGACTTTTTCTGTAACGTAACATAGTAAAAATTCATCCCAATCATTGGTAGGGGCTTGTGTTATGCTTTTGTGGTGCAATGGAACCATGTAATCCAATGAGATCGTGAGATAACATAGAAATAAATGAAAAATAGAGAAATAAAGGCAAATGGATTTACGGTGGTCAGTCCGAGTGCCAGTACTTACTTGTGAGGTGAGTGTCAGTAATGATATCATAATGAATCAGGCGATTACAAGTCCGAATCTATGTCTCTTTCAATCTCGAGCCCTGATTGCAGCCAATTAATCCTCACCAGTGTTTCATAGATCTCTCGCAGTATATTATTCTCAAAACTCACGTACAACACCCTAGAAACACTCTCAAGAAACTTTGATGCAATGTAATGTCACAAAATTAGTAAAGAACTTACTTATTTCCCATGTTTTCGAGGGTTTAGGTCGTCCTCACTCGAGTGCTTGCCTGTTGTGGCCGGCTGCTTGCCTTGTGGCCAGTAGCCACATACCCTTGGCCAGGCTTCGCCACTATGGGCATGCACAATTCATCCTTGGACGCATTGTCATATCGCTCTTCAACCCAATTCAACATTTTCAACATTCGATCCTCGCTCGAGTCGTTGGACAAAACATGAGACATGCTCGATAATTTTTTAATAAAATTTTGAGATTAAAATTATCTTTTATTTGATTTATGTCTCGGAGAAATTTAAGCCTGTAAGATCTTCGAAAATTATTGAGCACTTATTATTTTTAAGCTTCTTTCCATGAGAACTTGTTGACCCCAATCCAATCTCTAGACACAAAGTTCTAAGATGTGGATGTGGCGTTCACAAAAGATCACGCCAGTTGAATTTTTACCAAGCGTAAAATCTTCATCGAGGTAAATTTAAGATCAACAAGAACAGAAAAAGGAAGAAAGAAAGCAAGAGAGAGAAAATCCAATTATTTGACCGTCCGATTCTCAATTATTTCCCATTTGCAGCGTACACCCCCACAGTCTCTCGTTTCTGCGTCATCCACATCCCCGGTCGGTGGCTTGAAAGTCTCTCTCTTTCTCTGAAAGTTTCCATCTTTTCCGAAGCATCAGATCCAACTCCCCCCTGCAAAAAAAGGGTACATTCCTTTCTTCTGACCCTGTTCCCAGAATCCCAGATGTTGTCCCAACGTTCTCTTCATGCAAATCGGATTTTTCCTTGGTTAAACTGGTTATCTTTTCTTGTTCTTTTTTGCCCGTGTTTGTCATGAAGCTCCCGGTAGACAGCTAGTTTTGTTATCTATTGGCACCCTGTAAGACGCTGTAAATCATAGATTATATATTTTCTTTTGGCGGGATCGATCCGATTGTCTTCTTTTATTGGCGGCATCGAATTGATTAACTGATTCTTGTCGTGGAAAAGTTACCATCTCCATTTAGGAAAGAAAGGGTCTTGCAGCGTCAGGCTGAAATGAATTTTACTTTTTCGGATATTCTTCAGTGATTGCTGTTTATTTACTCCACTGGGCAATCTGTCTCGTGGATGTCAGTTTTATGTCTTATGGTAGGAGCTTTGTTTCAAGAACAGTTATCAATGTATGTGTGATATTTCGTTAATCAGGACTCCGTGGCGGCAATCCTGCAATGGCGTTCTGTGGTGACTTTGTACAGCTGCTTGGACCTGACATGTCTGTAAAGATTTTTATGCACTTGGATGACCCTTGTGATCTAGCTCG
The DNA here is from genome assembly GCA_031216235.1 of Syzygium jambos. Taxonomy (NCBI): domain Eukaryota; kingdom Viridiplantae; phylum Streptophyta; class Magnoliopsida; order Myrtales; family Myrtaceae; genus Syzygium; species Syzygium jambos. The sequence goes on from CM062220.1 coordinate 28,802,462, forward strand.
TGTATGTGCCGTGTCACGTACTTGGCGCCAATTTGGTGAGCATAATTTGCTGATATTTATTGAGTCCTGACTTCTAACTCACTGCTGAGTGCTCCATAGCCTGTATTATGCTGCTTTCACATTTTCACATCACAGCCTTTCTTTAACTATTTTCTGGGCCATTAAGTGTTAGGCTGCGTTTGGTTCAACTTTGGGGAAATGCATTTGGGGGAATGCAAGTACCTTTGAGCCAAAGGGGTTTTTCAAAATGCAAGTACCGTTTGGTAAGTATTTTTTAAAATCAACTTGTGCTAAAAGTACTTTTGCATTTTTTTTTTTTAAAAAGAGCTCCGGTGGAGCTGCGGTCGCCGGCCACCGCCGCCGGCCAGATCTGGTCGCCGGCCAACCGTCGACGGCCAGATCTGGTCGCCGGCGACCACCGCCTGGGGTCGCGCGACCCCGGCGACCGCCGCCTGGGGTCGCCGGACCCCGGGCGTCGCCTGGGTCGCGCGACCCAGGCCAAGCGTTGCCTGGGTCGCGCGACCCAGGCGGCGGTCGCCGGGGCCGCGAGACCCCCAGGCGGCGGTCGCCGGGGCAGCGCGACCCCCAGGCGACCGCCGCCTGGGGGTCGCGCGGCCCCGGCGACCGCCGCCTGGGGTCGCCGGACCCCGGGCGTCGCCTGGGTCGCGCGACCCAGGCCAAGCGTTGCCTGGGTCGCGCGACCCAGGCGGCGGTCGCCGGGGCCGCGCGACCCCCAGGCGGCGGTCGCCTGGGGGTCGCGCGGCCCCGGCGACCGCCGCCTGGGGTCGCGCGACCCCGGCGACCGCCGCCTGGGGTCGCCGGACCCCGGGCGTCGCCTGGGTCGCGCGACCCAGGCAACGCTTGGCCTGGGTCGCGCGACCCAGGCGACGCCGGGGTCCGGCGACCCCAGGCGGCGGTCGCCGGGGCCCGGCGACCCCCAGGCCGCGGTCGCCGGACGTCGGCCGACCCTCAGGCGGCAGTGGCCGGACCCCTCAGGCCGCGGTCGCCGGCCTCCAGTTGGTTCATCGGGGAAGATGAACAGTGACAGACGAGGGCAAAATCGGAAAATCAAAAAATAGATGAGGGTAGTTTCGGAAGAAAATTTTTTTACTTACCGGGTACTGTTGCTTACCGAAAATGCTGAAAGCCCAAGGCAACCTAGGACCTGCCTTGGGCTTTCAGCCTTCACAAAGCCAACTTTGGCTCAATGGGGTTTCAAAAAAAATTTGCCAAACACCAAATTTTAGCCTAAAGGGCTTTAGGTGCTCAAAGTGGCTTTGCAAAGCCTATTCCAAACGCAGCCTTAGTCTTCGTGTATTTCATTCAAGCAACGAAATTGCTCAATGGTGCTTTCAGAATATTGAAAGTATACTATGTGTTGGGTAATTCATCTGGATTATTGTTTCAATTAAATTGATGGGCTTAGCATGTGTACTTTTCTTGAAACATAGGGAACTCGCTAAATTGCAGCAGTTTTGTTGTTTTGTAACATTGTGCTTTCAAAGTTGTGACAAATGCAAGATTTTTGGTTTTCAAAATCAGAGTAAATCTCATTAGTATGACTACTACATGGAAAAACTGCTGGTTCCCTTACAATTCTCAAATTTTTCCTTTTTTTTCCTAGTCAATTAAGACAAATTCCACATTTTGTTCGTAATCTGTTTTGGGTTTTGCTGCAGTGATTGCAAATGACCTTTGCAAGATACTCTGTTTGAGGATGTTCCCTGAAGTATCGGGTGTTACCCATGCAGTCGAAGCGGACAACATGATAGAGCCTTTAAAAGTAAGATCTTGCACTTCTCTCGAATGGGAGCAACGTACAAGAAATCACAAAGTCTATGCCTTTCTGGCTCGAGGTCTCACAACTGCTGTCGGGAAGAATTGTATATCAAGGGCCATCAGTGCATCCAGCACTGATAACTACCCTGAGGAAAGCGTACGAAACACTTTGGAACCAAGGGATAGAGTTGAACACAGATATTCGTACTGGTCAAGTAAAGGTGAATGTGACCCCAAAGTTTCAGAGTCTTTGGTGTACAAGTTGAATGCTAAATTATGCATCGTTACCGAGATCCATATTCAACCATTTCAAGGTCAATCTTGATTTTGTGAATGCTTGTCTTTCAGTCCTTAAATTTGCTAGTCTTTTTGTGAACTGACAGATGATATTTGTTTTAATATCAGCGTATTTTCAGTTTGGATTTCCTATATATTCAGCTAAGGCTGTCAGATTCAGAATGGGTCATCTAAAGACTCGGAAGATGGATGAAGAAACTGTTGATGACTCTGGAGATGGAGATGAATCAGTAGAGAACAAATATGTGTGGACGTATACATCGCCTGAATTTCCAATGGCTCAGGTTAGTTTTATGTCTGAAATGGAAGTGTCTCCATTTCATTACTTGCTGTGAACGTACGAGTTACATTTTGGAACTTGAGAAGAAGATAATGGCCTTTTAGTTTTTAGTATCGACTTACACAAGGGTCTATGCAGCCGTTCGGACAGAATTGTTAGTTAAAGTATCAAAGGATCGCCATTTTGACTCTCCTTATAGCAATTTAATCCATGTTTCCCTCTACTTAAAAAGAATCCATGATAATCTTGGATTGATATTCCTAATAATTTTAGAAGGATCAGGGGATTGCATATCTAGAAATGCTTCAAAAACATTTAATTCTAGCTCAATGCATGTGATTTTGAGTGGAATAAAGTGAAGAACCTATAATGCTAACTGGATATTATTCAGGAAAATTGCTTGCAACAATTTAAGCTGCCTCAACCTGTACTTAGTATTGGAGGAATCCTGCAAGTTGATTTGTTGGGCAGAGTTCAGAGACAAGAAATGGATGGACTATACTACATATGGTCAGATCTCTCTCTCTCTCTCTCTCTCTCTCTCTCTGATGGGTTTCTTCATTTCCTTAACTGAAGCTCCTAATTTTGTTTGCTGAAAAGATGGTATTGGATGAAATGACTTGGGTCTGTTCATTTTGCGAAAAATGAATGATTTGAAAAATATCTTCCTTAAAAAAATTGGTTTTTTGTATTGTTTAGGAAAATTAGTCAGTGGAAATTTTTTTATTATGAACAACAATCAATGCCTAAACATTTTCGTTAATGATAAAAATATATTTTATTTATTACTTTTTAAAAGCGATAAAGCCATCATTTTTAGAGAACGGTTTTCAAATTATTGGTTTTCATCAAAAGGAATGCACAATTATGGATGGTTATAACTAGAGAGAAATTCCCCTTTAGATGGATGCTGACAAGTTGTTCTTCGTTCTTTCTTTTACTATAGTTATTATGTATTTTTGGCCCTTTCTGAGAGGGTAAGATGAGGCTTTGGAGCATTTTTTTATGACCATTGACAAATGCTTCATTATCCTTTAATGAATTGACTTTTGCTTAGAAATTTTGGAAGGTCGAACAAAACTTATGCGAGTCATTAGTAAAGGAGGACATGCCAACATGGAAAGCGTTACTTTTGGTAACCCAAGTAGAAGCTTGAGGGGATTCTTCTGTTTTTAATATTGAGGGGAATTTGTCTGTCATTGACACGAGCACAACATTCTGACACTGTTTCTTTCCCTGGAAACCATGCAATTAGAGCTTGTTTCTTCTTTCCTCCTATTTCATCCCACCTCACGATCCCCTCGGATACACTGGAATTCTGCTTGTGTGCTTTCGTCATAGGTTTTACGCACTGATTAACAGTGTGAATGTGACTATTGGTACTTAAAGTGGAACTGTAAAGATTCAGATCGTGTTTGGTCTGTCATTTTGCGTCACAAGATTATGCAAAAACAGCTTGATTTCAGCGTATTATACATATCTTAATGTAATGGCACCATATGCTTGATGCAGTGTAGCGCATGTTCAAGTTCTGGGTCGGCCGCTCTCCCCTGCATTCGATGTCGACATTGTTGACTTGTCAGGAAGATGCACGCTAAGACACTACCCTGGCGTGGAGAGTCGTGCCTCTTCTGCGAGCTCGATAAAGGATGAAGATGGTACACCTTCTCGGGTCAGGACCTTTACAGCAATGTTGATGGAAAGAGGTGTAAGGAGTTGGGAGCAAATGATTTTGAGCACAATTCTGGGGACTGCAGTGGTTGTTGACTCCGACGAATCAGACGAAGAGATTCCTGATTAATCTTCACATTGATTCACATTTTACGTTGTCCAGATTTTGCTATTTCGGTTTCTTTCTTCTCTGTAAATTCCACTGATGCTGATACTGTGCCCTTGCTGTAGCGTGGCGGCGGTAATGAGACTAGTGGGTAACCCATGTCGATCCTCCTGGAACCATCTGGAGTTACGGAAATGAGTGATTGGGGTATCTGATCAGATGTATCTTATATCGCGCGCAAATTGGGACCTGAAACTTAGTATTTCCTAAGGGCCATTCCCGAAAAAATGAGGCAGAGACCGGTGTTGACACTTATTTTGATTTGCCCAAAATTAATTGCACAAAATTTAGGAGTTAATTTTCTTTAATTCCTAAAACAAAAAAATATTTCTATTTAAATGCATTGCATATCGAAATTAGTCACATTTGTATTAATAAGGTCTATTAGAAATTTTTTTTAAAAAAATTCGAAAATTTAAAAAAAATTCGAGTTGGGCCGGGTAGACCCGGTCCTTTTCTTTTTTCTTTCCCCCCATGCGGGCCTAGCCCCCTTTTCTTTTTCTTCCCCGCGCGGGCTGGGCCTAGCTCGGCCCAGCTCCCTTCCTCTTCCTTCTCCCATGCTGGCCTGTCGCTCTCCTTCCCCTGTTTGCCCCTGTTCCGGCCGTAGAGCGATGAGCGGCAGAGCAGCCCCGCACTGTCCCCATCAAGCTAGAGGATGGCAAGGGGAGCACGCCAACGGGACTGGCATTAATGGCTAGTCCTGTCCTCCCCGAAAACCCGGCCCTTCCTCCTTCCTTCTTCCTCTGTTCTCCCTCACTGAACCTGTGACATCAGAAAATTTCGTAACAATAAGTAATTGACGTTGGGAATTTTCTATGTTCGAAGATGATATTTGGATTATAAAGCTAAGGATTATTTAAGTTAATATTTGTGTGGACGCGTAAAAATCGTTGTTGTTTTGTAAATCGTGAAGCGCGGATTCGGAAACGTAATCGCTCCGAGCTCGTCATAATTAAAATCTTAAACGTTGTTGTGTGCGATAATCATAGTGCGGTATTAATTAATTTATCGTTGTTTTGGGAATCTAGTGGGTATTATTATTATTGATTAATTTTGGTTAAGTAGTGTTAGTCTTTTGTTTTAATTTGCCATTAAGGAAAATGGGGAGATATTCTCTCAAAATATCCCCTCTGGACTCTTCTTCTCTCATGTGAATATTGAAGGAAAGGTTGACCGAATGCCATTTGTCCCCTTGAGCTAGACACTTAAGCCTTGTGTAATCATTTTCCTTGGCCAATACTCCTCCGATTAAGCCACTGATTTCTTCCACCTGGCCATGATGAAGAGATAAGATGCCACCTGTGAGTGCAATGAATTTACCCACTCCTTCGTATATTTCTCAGTTTTTATCTTCGTATGGGTAATTACCGAAGACAATTTCACCCAAACCTACACTCTCTCCTTCATTTTCTACTCTCACCATCACCGATTCAAAATTTCCGAGAGAGCTTTAACTTTTGGGTGTTCAAATTCTACATAAGGTAAGTGAAAACACTAGGTTTAAGCTAAGTAAATCTACTTGGCACGTTTAACTTGGTTGCTTGAGAAAGGTTATTTTGATTTACAATAGTAAGGTTGTGATGATGGTTGAATCTGTTTTGCTGGTTCTGTGTATGTTCAAATTGATGTGATTTGTTTCCTTAAAGTATGGTAAAAATCGACAAGCAAAAAGATTAAATCTGAACGTATAAGTGTTATTTTTGAGGTGATTGTTGGATTCTTCTTATTGGTTTATGTACGTTTAAACAGAATAGAAAATCATTTTACTCAAAGTGATGATTATGTTTATTCTTGATACTGGGCAGATTTTAATCTCAAAATCTAGTTCTGTATACTTTTTAAACTGTTCGGACTTTACCTTCAGACCTTATGTTCAGACTTTACCTTCAGATCTTACGTTCAGACTTTATCTTCATACCTTACCACTTGGACTTTATTTCAGAGTTTACCGTTCAGACTTTACTGCTCAGATTTTACTGTTCAAACTTTACCTTTAGACTTTAGCTTTGTGAGTTTGAACTTGCTTCTGAATCTGAATGTGCTTTTGAATCTGAACTTGCTTCTGAGTTTGAATTCGCTTCTGAGTCTGAACTCACTTGTGAGTCTGAACCCGTTTTTGAGTCTGAACTCGCTTCTGAGTCTGAACCTACTCTTGAGTCTGAACTCGCTCCTGAGTCTGAACTCGCTCCTGAGTCTAAATTCGTTCTTGAGTCTGAACCCGCTTTTGAGTATGAACTCGCTTCTGAGTCTGAACTCGTTTCTGAGTCTGAACCTGCTTTTGAGTCTGAATTCGTTTCTGAGTTTGAACCTGCTTCTGAGTCTGAATTCGCTTCTGAGTTTGAATTCGCTTTTGAGTCTGAACTTCCTTCTGATGACTCGAATTTGCTTATGAGCTGAGTTTGCTTCTAAGTTCAAAATGTATTGTTTCATATTTAAATTGCTCGGATGATGCATTTCATGGCTTTAAAGTACAAAAACCGTGATGGCTCGGTATGGGACGGGCCAAAGTGGATTTATGCATGCAGATATTTGGTTGTCATGATTTGCATGGAAATAATATTAATTCCGTAGCCCATTTAGTGGTGTGTGACAATGCCTCGTGTGTCGGGATGCCCTGGAGAGTGTTTCGGGATGCCTCGGGAGTCAAGATGCCCCGTTGGTCGGGATGCTCCGGGTGTGTGCCGAGATGCCTCGGAGTTGGGATGCCCCGTTGGTTGAGATGCCTCGGGAGTGTTCGGGAGGATGAAGTAATGAACCTAATCGCATGAGCATAAATGTTTTACATCATGCTTGCGTCTGAGTGAAAATATTATGATATGTTGCATTATTCAGATTTTGCGGCACATTCAGACGGAAAAGGTATAACTTGCATTCAAGTTCTATGCATATCGTTTGCTATGCATGCATATGTGTTTATGTCAGGGGAAGTGGTAAGCCGATTTTCCTAACTTAAAACTAAAGATTTCATTTACTGGGTTTCGGCTTATCTCATTATTTTTCAGATATGTAGGAATGGACAACCTGCTACCAATGCTTGCTGGTTTTTCCCTAAATACTATGAATGCCAGTACGTTGATATGCTTGTCCCGAGGGCGAATATAGTTTGTACAAGATGTATATCTACTATATGGGTTGATGCGGGATAAAGGTTGATATGAAGGCGACGACATCTACGACTCGTTGTAAAGCCTACTTTTGTGTGGGCCGTCTCTGGAGTAAATTGTAGCATGGAGATAGGCAACCTCGACCTACCCATATGTTTGTTCTTTGTAATTTTATGATGTATTGTCTAGACTTGTGATTTTCGCAAGTGTTGTTAATGAGAAGCAAAAGTATTTTGACAAAATTTGTTCAGACTTTGACTTCCGCTAGCCATTTTATTAATAATATTAATTGGTACGTGTTGCACACGACGTTCTGGGGCGTCACAAAACCGGCCCCCCTGCACCGGCCTACAAATGGCCACAAAAGTCTTCAAAGGGCGTAGGCCGGTGTAGGCCGTCGTCAGCAGACGCAACGGAGTAGAGAGTGAGCGTCGTCGCCTATAAAAACCGGGGAGGGAGACTGAGGCCGGGTCGACCATTTGAGGGAGAAACAGAGAGAGAGAGAACAGAGAGAGAATAGAGAGAATAGAGAGAGAGAGAGAGAGAGAGAGAGAGAGAGAGAGAGAGAGAGAGAGAGAGAGAGCAAACCGAGGTCACGCCGGAGCTAAAGGAGAACCAGCACCGGTCGTCAACGCCTCCAAACCAGTCGAAAGCCCCCCTCAGAAGCGTCGCCAACCGGTGAGCCCTTATGGCCGAGACACCCCCCTGTTTTTCCCTGTTTTTTGGCTCGGTTTGGCCGAGACTCGCGTCGGTCGTTTCGTGCGAATCCCAGCCCATACCGTTGTTGATCCCGGTCCCCACTTGTCGTCGGAGGCAAGCTATGGTTGTTAGAACCGACGGAGTCGCCGGAGGAGGTCAAGATCCCCTGATTTTTGTTGCGCCCCCCACTTATTCGATGAAATGCCTCAAAGATCGGACGGTAAGTGGCTGGTTGAAGAAGATCAGGGACGATCTCTAGAGGCCAATTTTAGGCCGGCGCCGGTCTGGGTCGGTTGACAAGAGGTCGATTTTTTGCTCCACTGGTGTCCAGGTAAGTGGGATCAACCTGACCCAGATCAACTGATCCGACCCGAGTCAACGCCCTGGGTTGGATCCGTTGACTCGGGTCGGTTCCAACCCGATCCAGATCAACTGACCCGACCCGGGTCAACGCCTGGGGTCGGATTCGTTGACCTGGGTCGGTTCCGACCCGATTCGGATCAACTGACTCGACCTTGGTCAACGCCCTGGGTCGGATCCGCCCGACTTGGATCCGTCAACTCGGTTTTTATATTATTTTTATATTATATTATATTATTTATTTTTAAAAAAATTAAATTTTTTTCTTTTTTCTCTGTATTTACCTTTTTAAAAAAAATTTAAATTTTTTTAAATATTTTTTCTTCTCTAAATTATGTGAAATGTCTGAATGTTTTAATTTATTATTGTATTATTATGCATGCTGTTATAACTCCATAAATTGTCATATATAAATTAGATAAGCCTATAGGATCATGTGGTAGTTTTTTGCATGTTATTACCGTTGTGTTATTATCATGCATGTTTTTAATTAGACTTTAATTGCATAAATTGTTGTGTTTTAAATGTTGGTCGCCTTAGTTAGGGCTAGAACCTTAAGTTGCATGTCTATTTTAATTGCTAATTGTTTATGATTATGCACTCGTTTGATCACTTCACATGTTAGGAGAAAGGTCCGAAAATCAATCCAAATTGCCTGACAAACGTTTTCAGAAATGAACAGATTAAAAAGGTACCGAAAGGGCATTAGTTATCAAACTCGTATAATCAAGTCTCCGAACTCATTTCATTTCTGGTTCGTAGGAATAGGTGATTCTCCCATCACCCTATTTGCGTTTCTAATCGACCCACCCCAAATCGATTAGTAGTGACTCTTTGATATAAACCATTTGCAGGTTAAAAACCTAAACCCTAAGTTGCGATAGGGTATGGGCTTGGAAGAACCCGAGTTAAGTCCCAAACCTAGACTTAGCGCGTACCAGGCGAGACCCCTCTTTTTTTGTATGTCAATAAAAAGCCGGTCGGTTGCGACAACCAGTGATGACTTTATGCTCTTTAGTGGCCCGAACTGAAACTCGTGGAAGGAGCTTTAGTACATCTTTGGACCTTCAAGAGTTAACATAGACTACGATCACGCATCTTATGTATTGCAGGAACTGGAAGTCAATGAATGTGATATAGGGAGCAAGAAATTACAAAGCAAAAACAAGAAACAAGAAGAAAAAATGAATCTTCTCTCTTCCCTTTTACCGTTTCAATCTCGTTTACAATCAAATTGATCGTGAAGTTGATGGCATTGATTCTCTGCTGTAGAATCTATGGTTGATGCTGTAAGATCCTGGCCGAAGACTGCCAAAACTTTTTGGTTTCACAAAAACTTCTCCAGCCCATAAACCAGATTCTGCCAAGATAATTGAAAGTGAACATACATCCAAAACGAGTTGAAACGAATGCTTTTAAGGTACTGAGCCACAAAGATTGCAAAACCAATCAATTACCTTGAGGCGCACGACCTTCCTTATAGCCAAGATCAAGCCCGGCATGAGGCACTGGACTTCTGTGACGTCGTGCTTGATCGAGTAGATCTGTTGGTATTGATGCATCAGAAGGGTCAAAATTATCAGGTAGTGAAAAGAGAGAGGGAGAGAGTAGTTTTCGCTTTCCCAGAGACTGAAATGCAGTAACAGTCTCACCTCTCCAGGACCAGAAAAATAGACTGTTGTACTAGAGGGAAGCCCTGGAAGCACCATACTATGCACGCGAACCCCATCCTCTCCCAAAACTTGGCCCCTTGCCTATCACAACAAGAAATTTCAATACTTTTTTAGCAAGTGCTTTTCGCAAGAAGGAAGTTAAAGAAAGGTCAGTGAATCTTCTCTGTTTTCAGTCATCTGTTACACCTTTAATAGGTCTGAACTATGAACTATGAGAAAGAAACCAGGTAATTTCCTTGTCAGTCTTTCTGTCTGTTTGTTCTCCTCCAACATCACTAACAAAATATTGTAAATCCCTTGTGGCCTAAATTCAGCAACACGAGTAGGCAAACTGAAAACATACCGCAACATCTGTCTCCATATCTTCTCTGTTGTACATCTGACCAAGATTTGAGAGGTTGTTCGCTATCTGGACTGCGTCTGCTGATGGTAGATCCTGTTGAAATGAAAGAATTTTCAGGCTTTCACAATATACGGTTGTTTTCAGCATTTCAATGAAGGCAAAACCTGATTTTAATTGCTAATAGACTCGCAACAAGTGCATAGAGGTATCTCTACATTCGAGCATTTCCCTATAATTGCTATTCAACCATATGCCCTATCCCACAAACATATCGACTTAGAGAGAAGAATCAAGTACTGCCACCTTGGAAATAATGATCATAGCTTTAGTCCAGGATGTTTTAAATGTCACAGTGCACCATTTCTGATGCACAATAAGAAGAATGAAGCTGGAGGGTGTTACTTCTTAAGAGAGGAGTTCATCAAATTTGACTAAGAAACATAGTTTCCCTCTCTTGCACAAGTGACATCATCCAAATGAATCGAAGTACCATTTACCAGCTAAACGATCGACTACCATATTGGTTCTCCTACAATTTACTAGAGACATTTTAGACTTACCCTTGCATTGGCCCTTGATTCGACAATCTCTACATTGTTGTAGTGGAAAGAAGCAGAAATCGCCGCCTGCTGGAGGAGAATGGACCCAATCGAAAGAGTCGGTGCAACTAGGCATCCCTGACCAACCAAGCTCTCACAAAAGTATTTAACTGACTCGAGGCAAAATAGTATGTCTAATTGTGAGCAAAACCTTATCTCATTCATTCAATAATGTCTCACCCCGTGCTCACCATGCTGGCCTTCTCACAAAATGCAGATAATGCTGTCACGGTATCCATTTTTATCCGAGGCACATATACCACACTTCTCATGCCGAATGCAATGGCCTATAAGAAATGGAAAAAGATGACTGAGCCACAGCCTGACATTACAAACTCGATGTATTTTCAAAACATTCCCTGAATCTTAAGATGCTTGACATTTCCTATTTAGTGATGTTACCATATGTCAAGCTAAATTTGCATTTGAAGAACGCTAAAAGGGAGCGACAAGCACGTTCATTGCAGGCAAAAGCATATATTTTATTGTCGACATAATTTACAAAAAAAAAGGTACTGCAAGCCATAGTTGGGACCTGTTTCACATTGTCATAAACTGCGGAAGGGTCGGTGAAGTCAACCACCACTCCGGTTTCCTTCGCCTGAAAAAAGAAAGAAACCATAACTGAAAAACAGGACATTATTATAGAATTGAAGTCGATGAATTGAATTCATAACTACCTGAGATATGGAGCCCAATACCATAGTGAGGTCACTGATTATGGGTATCTCCAGAGGTTCCATGTCACATAACTAAAGTAAACAAAAAAGGGATTCGATTATGCTGATAAAAAGCAGGTTTCTTGACTCTGGAAACAAAACTAGAAGGCATACTTATAGGTGTTCAAAAAAGAACAAGAAGAAACCTTTCCAATATCTTCTCCCACAAAATGGGAATCAACAGCACCAGCCACCTCCATTCCTCTGGCCTTGGTCACTGAAATTACTGCTGCTCGTCCAATCTCCTTGGCTGCTCCATTGATGACCACCTCTTAGGACAAGACAAAACCCAGAAACATCCTTAGTTCATTTTCTGTCCGATTCACTATCAGAGAGATCGATGCTTATAATTGATAAATGTTACCTTGATCTTCGGTTGAGATGGTTGAGCTGAACAAGAGATGGAAGGTCTATTTTTGCCATACAGTCTCTCTCTGTACAGCGTAGAGTGAAATTGGCAGCTCAAAGCTGCCATGTCTGTGCAACTTTTGAGTAGACGAGGCTAGTTCTCTCTGCCAATTTCCATATGAGATGTAACCTCATTATGATGTGGATAACGTTGTTTTTCTTTTGCTTGATCCTGGGCCGTTAAAGTTTGAGTTTTGATGGGCCTTGTTTGAGTGGACCCCTAGAGAAGCATGGCATTTTCAGAGAATGGTGATCGTAATATATTTTCCTAACTTCGTTGAAATAAATCTGTGGAACCAATCTAACATAAACTATATGGTTCTTCTTTATATATTCTGCAGTTCGATTGATGACTACTACTTAGTGAAATTTGTTGGAATATTTAAATAATAAATCACGTCTTCATCTAACAGTTAAGGCTTTTAGAACAATTGACAATGGTTCCATAATATTTCACAAAATTGATGATTCTTCTTTCGTTAATTTTCTCCAGTGATGAGGCACTTTAACATTTTTGTCACATTGAGGACTATGGTCTATAGCTAAAGCGGGTGAAATCTCAAACCATGTCTTGGTTTGAAGGGGGGATGCAAGGTCCACTCACATGGGCCTTCAATGAAAGAAAGCTCATTCTCTCCGGAGTAAATTTTTTTGGTGCATAAAGATTGATCAGAACCAACCATTTCATTCTTTTGGTGGATTACACCAATCAATTTGTTGCGTAAACCCGTTTGTTTGAAGGAAAACTGTTTGTGGGAAATTATTTTTCTGAACTTCCAGTGTTTGGATGACGGAAAACTTAAAACAACAAACTTAAATTGAGGGAAAACAACTTCTCCTTTTTGGCAAAAAGAAAATCACTTGCCCTACACCAACATATAAATGAAAACTAACCATTCTCCAAAAAATGATTTTCATGGAAGATATTTTTTATCATGCAGTTTTCAATGAAACAAATGTACCCTAAGATTGATTTTGATGTAAATCACTTCCCTTTTCTGGCAAAAAGGAAATCATTTTCTCTATACCACCAAATAAATGAAAGCTAACCATTCTCCTAAAAATGATTTTTTTTAAAGATATTTTTTATCATGAAGTTTTCAATGAAACAAATGCACCATAAGATTGATTTTGACGTAAATCACTTTCCCTTTTTGGCAAAAAGGAAATCACTTTCCCTACACCACTAAATAAATGAAAACTAACCATTCTTCCAAAAATGATTTTTATGAAAGATATTTTTTATCATGAATTTTTTAATGGAATAAATGTATCCTAAGATTGATTTTGAAGTATAAAACAAAAAACACCCAAAGATTGGTTGTGAACTATAAAACAAAAAGATTACCCTGAGAAGTATTCAGTACTTGCTGCATCGTCTCAGGCAAATTGCCCACCAAATGCTGGACCTCATGATAGCTCATAACTTCAATAGCTCAAAGCCCACAACAAGTTGAAAATAAAAAGACAGAAAGACTCACATGAGGTTTATGTATGCCAATTTCGGAGGTTCATACACGTTTGCCTTCATAAACTGTGTGGAGAACTGCTTGTTATCTTAGCCAAAATACCCACGTACACGTTACCCTTATCCAACGAAGCTAAAATCTCTTTTGACGGTTCATTGCTTCCTGAAACCTTAAAATTCGACGTGATAAGATATGAATTTTCTTAACTGTGAAGCTTACGAAACTTTTGTTAGCACGTTTCACGTCCTTCATCAGTCATCTAAGTAGTTACTATTTTTTACAAAGTAAAGCCATCCATAGCAACGGTGATATATGCGGGATATATTAGCACCATGTGTTCAGCCGGTATTTATCCTATATGACTATAGTCCATATTAAAGCGATGGGAAAAAGTCATCAAAAACCCTAAATTATGTCCACTATGATACATCTACTCAAAACTTTTTTTGGTGCGACATATTTACCCTAAACTTGTACCGGTGTGACATATTTACTCCAACCTTTTTCTTTTTTTCTTTTTTGGTAAGAACTCCAATCTTTTTCTTGTGACATTAAAAATCCTAAATTTATATTCGTGCGACACATTTACCTCAAAATTCGAGATAGATATGTCACATCAGTACAAGTTTAGGGTTTTCGATTTCACAAAAATATAGTATGAGGTAGATGTGTCACACAAGTATAAATTTGGAGTTTTTAGTGTCATACAAAAAAAATCAAAGTAAATGTGTCACAAGGGTACAATTTTGAGGTTTTTAGTGTTACAAAAATTTTTTTGGGATAGATGTTTCACAGTGGGTCTGATTTAAGATTTTTGGTGACTTTTTCCCTAAAGCAATTGATAAGAGTTCACCCAATAACTTTTTCCCGCAATGCGCGTGAAGGCCTCCTTTCAAACTCAAAGTCTCACACGACATTCGTATCAAACAAACCCACGTTATAAACATTTGCAATGGCGTCTTACATCAACCATTGGATCTTTGCCGCCAGTGAAAAACATCCACCTCAATCCAACTTAACAAGAAAAGTACGTGTGAAAATGAGATAGAAAAGAGGGGAAACCGAGTGCGTGCATGTATTTTATTTTTTGGGCCGGTTGGATAAGCACATAAGCTTTTTCTACGTGGAAGAGAGCTTCAACTTCGCTTGCCCCTTTTTCAAGATTTGGGGGAGTCACCATTCCTCGTGAAAGTGAGCTGCAATCCCCATTTACCATCTGCACAGCACAAGCACGACGCATTCCAATTCGAAGACAAGCGATCAGATCAGACTAGTCTAATCACACCCCATTACGAAACTAACCCCATCTGGAACACACGCTAGTATTTCATTTATTCGCAAGGCTCTATCTCTTTGGAAGTCGCTTTTCGTTTACGTGAGGAGATTTGGCCGTGAGAGGGTTTGAATGAGCATCTGGGGATCCCCAAATATGTGAACTTGGACGTAAAAGTAATAGTATTACCAGTTCTTAGCTGCAATATTCATTGTTTACTTGGAGCTGGTCAAACAAATACACGGACTCCAGCTGACATCGATGAGCGAGTCTTGTGCGCACCTGGTGCATGTGAGCCCACTTCATCTTGGCTATTATCGTGTGAGATCTCATGCGAGGTTCACAATATATAATGAAGTGAGTTCAGATGCTTTGGATGAATACAAGAATTTTTTTCGATATCCAAGGAAGTATGTGATAGTTGGCACTAATTAAAAATTAATGGATGGGACTCGGGTTAATAAAGTTAGGATAAGATGATGATGATGCAAACGCGATTAAAGTGCTTGCCTCTATGGCAAAGTGGTGACCTGATTACCGGGTCTCTGACTCGGGGTTCACTGTCTCTGATTGCCTCAATCTTAGCAAGCACAAATGCCAAAATCTTGGCGAGCATAGTCGGCTTCCTCTTCTTGATGATGACGTTAGTACTTTGAATATTGTTGAATGGCTCCTCTGATTTCGCGTCCTGTCTTTTTAGGTGCTGCAACGTTGAAACATGTATTGTACATTCGATACAACATATAATAATAGCAGATACGACACAAACAATGATTATACATAAAGTACTCTAAAATTACTTAGCTTTTTGAGAGTTCATCGCAATAAGAAACTGTTGTTTGATAACTTTATTTTTTTGGGTCGAAGTTGTTTGAAAAACTTAGATTATCGTAAAATGAGCTCATTCGATCTCTAGACAAGCATGTTTTCCGAAGATAACCATAATTTGAATAAAGTTTGACATTCACATCACTACAATTTTTGCGGTTGTTTGATTTATCTATAATTTAAAGAGAAGAATGGAGCTATCTAGCTAGTTAGTTCTTTACCCCTCAATGATTTTCCCAATTATTCGTGCCAAGATGTTCGCTATAAAGCACATGACTTTGTTTCCCTTGTAACCTAAAAATTCAAGACAAGTTGTGCGCTAATATGATACGAGAATACAAATCAATAGTTTAGAAATCAAGTCACTCCTCGAAAGCATGCATGGTATGCTCTTTTCATTTGCTCGTTATCCCGTAAATGCGGGCATCTCATGTTTTGCCGCGCAAGAGAAAGATATTATATATCGACTGCGAACTCGTTTTTCGCCTTGAATTGTGGAGAGATTTCAACCTAGGGAGGAAGAAAATGGGTTTCCAAGGATATGCCTATATGAGCCCCAATTTCAATAGTGTACGTAGCAAGACTGAGAGATGAGAGGTCGGACGGAGTTGAAAAATAGGGGAAAAAGGGCGGAGGGCGTTGCACAGACGCAATCTCAGAAGGCACAGTGGGGAGCACTAAGTGGGCAGATTTCACGTCCATCGTCTCTGATTCTATCGCTTCGGATTACGCAAGTGGGACACGGAATCGCGGCTCAAGTTGTCGCGAAAAGTGCGTCACCGAACAACGCCCCAAGCCCCAGCCTTCGTCACTGTTGCCACGTTCCTGTCTCCCTCGGAGGGTTCCCCTCTCTCCGTTGCTGCCGCTGTTCCCGTTCTGTATCACCTGCCATATCTTTCTGTTTCTTTAACATTAAAATATCGAATCCATCGTTCTGGTTTCCGTCTTCCATCTTTATTCCTGGTTGTAGTGGTCCCCTTGTTGAGAGTGACGACGCACTCTCTTTTTAGGTAAGTCGCTTTTTTCCTCGGCTCTTCTTTATCGTGAGTTGGATGTGAATAATCGTTGTCATCATCTAGATTTGAAGTTTGATTCTGATGCAAGTTGCACCACCGAATAATGCACGGACCTTCTAAAACATGTTGGTTTTTTTTTTTAAATTAAACACTGTCCTCGTCTCGTCATCGTCGTCATCATTTGCCCAACTTGAGCAAGTATATTGGTTGATGGATAATTATGCGACGCCCTTGGACATCTTACGTTAACACGCGTGCTTAACAAATGACGAGTCATGTAATACGATGATGCAATCAAAATCTAAGCAGCGGAAAGGTAAGTTAGGCCTAAAATTTTTTCCTCACATTTAGGCATCTCAAGATTCCTAGAAGACCTCCTACAGAATTTTGCAACATTGGAAAGGAAGGGCACATACAAAGACGGTTTAGGTTGTGAAATCACTCTTTGAGTGGATGCGCCGATTCATTTCAGCTGGCGATGAACTTCTTCTACTTATAATGCACCAACAATTGCTTTATACAAAAAACGGCCGTGATTAGTGCCATATAATAGTTTTTTAACTTAACCTTGGGAAGGGGTTCAGCTCATGGTAAAAAAGAAGAAAAGGTTGCGGCCATAAGTTGCGGCCTTTAGTCCATGTAGTGGTGCTGTCGCGACACTATGCCTGGCACTTTTAATGGTCCCCAAGATCACTCGTGCTTAGGTTTTCTTTTCATGCAATTCTTCAAATGCATGCATCATAGGCCCATTTTTTTCCTGTTCTTTCGGTTAAAGATGCATCATAGAGTGAATGATTACTAACTACAACCATAGAGTAGAACTAGGCAGACCACAGCAAGGTCGGTTTAAATGAACTAACCATAACCACGCTGATAAATAAGTTCAACACCCATCAATCGCCTTCTCTAACGTTTCGAGCCATCAATCTCAGTAACGATCTTTGCGTTTGTCGCATGTATCAGTATGTATTATTCCACCATAGGCGTGGGATAATAGTGACTCGAGACATGGACGGGTGAATGACATGCATGAAGATCGGGCTATGTAATTGGCTCTCATGTAAGTATACATCAGAATCTTAGGCGCTAATGGTACGTACAGAGATAAGGCACCAGCCCAGCTGTAGAACTTACTTAATGGGATGAGCGTTATTCATGCAATTAATATTGCTAGGAAGTTGGTTCAAGGGTGGGCAAACAGAAAGAGAATGGATAAACAAAGGTCATATATTGAAATTTTTGGATTAGAGAGGGGGGGGGGAGAGGGAGATCGGTGGGAGACACTGAGTTTTAACTTAGGAGGAGCGAGTTAAGACATTTAGGAAAATGTAAGCTTTAGAGAGAGGGCAATATATATAGATTTTACATAGGGGTGAAAAGTTTCAGGTTCCGTATAAGTTTCGCCGGTACCTGGAACCAACTGTCACATATTCTAGGGTCTACTGAGATTTCACTTGTTTTATCAAATGAACGATTGCAGTGAATCATTACCTTTAATGATCATCACTTGTTGCTACAGTCCACTGACCGCGACTTATATTTAGACACATAAAAAATATAAAATATTAACAAAGTAAAAGTCTCGGTTATACTTTACAAAAAAAAAAGTCTCGATTATAAAATGGAAGCTCAAACTATTGATTTTAGATTATACATTCGTCATCGGACGCCATAGAATACTGCAGGATCACGCGAAGATATAGAACAAGAAAAATACAAAAAATGTGTTCCAGATTCCATTTATCTAGAACCTGGAACCTACCTGTCGAAATAGGTTTTTCAATTTTTGGAATCTGAAACCTACACTGCATGTCCTGGAATCTGAAACTGGACATGTACCCGCCATCCGATTCTCCGGTTCCAGATTCTACTATGGAGTCATGCTCACCTTTAATTTTACATGATAATTTCAAAGAAGATCTATAACAAATGTCAATAAAAATTATATCGAGGTTGACAAGGTTGGGGGCCCTAGGGACGGCCGCATCTAGCCCTCCATTGGGCTGTCGTTCAAAAGAAATGGCGGTGGAAGTCGTGAAAGCGAGCCGCTTTGTATGAAAACTACTTCAATAGTCCTTGCGATGTTAATTTTCAAGTCCTTATAATTGAGTCGACCGAGTTCTTCTGCTAAGCGCCCGTGTTAGGTGCTTAGCACCCTCTCTATTGTTTATTCGTCTTATGTGTTTATCCCATGTTCAGTAGCCCATCTCGTGTGGGCGCCACAGGCACATCGTAGACAAAATTTGGCGAAATCATGTGGGCAAATCCGGGAGAACGTGGGAGTTTGTGATGGGGATAATGACGAATCGTGGGGGTGGCAGAGATAAGGAAAATCTGTGGTGGGGTCGTTGGGTTACTAATGGAGTACACGCGGGATAAGACGAACGGACACGACCGAGGCCGCCCCCCACGCTGTCGGCGAAACGGAGTCCAGAAGAAGGCGACGACGACAGCGTTAGCGCGTGCGCCCATCGGGGCGGTGGGAAAACTGGGGGAACCTCCCGACGGTCCGCCACCGCCGGGGTCAAAGCGTCCACGCCCCCCCCGAAAAGGAATCCACATCGAAAGTCAAAGTCGCCCTCCTCCTGAACCGTCCAAACGCCCGCGCCCATACTGATCCGCTCGCACTTCCACGCTCTCCCATTTGACGACGGCTCAGGACGCTGCACGCGTACTGACATTTTCCCCAGTCTCGGTCGACAGCGGTGGACCGAGTCATCCGAGCTATCGGAACTGTTTGCTTTAGCTAAGCTAGAAGTTCACCTGACGTAAGAGTTATTAGTTATAATTGCTCGGATCACTTGATTCGTCACGAAAATAGCTCACATGATATGATACTGAATCTTTAGCCGACCGCACTTTTTTCCATTTTTGGTCCGTCGAGATCAACGTCACGTTATTCTAACATACGTCGCACTTGCCCGATTAAGTTGAGGTGTTGGCTCGCGGCTGGGGGCAGATGCTTAGAGCCATGGATGAAGATAAGAACGATGTGTGTGGCTTATCCAGCTCTCTTATTCTGATGGATAAATTGAACTCTCTTCACATACGGCGGCCTCAATGATTCGATGCTGTCAAGCACAAGTGCCTTCTTTATTAGGCTCAGAATTGTCAGCCTCGACTCAAACCACAGGGGCTGAGGTTTTATGAAAAAAGAAACACGAATAATACAGCGCCTAAAGCGAAAGAATATCTTGTATTAATCAAAGAAAGCAATGAATGCACACCTAAATATTTTAGGGGTGGGCGGCGACCAAAGCGCGAGGGCATAGAACTAACATAGGGTTTGGGTCATTGCCCCTTCATAGAAGCCAAGAGCCTCGCGTTCGGGCA
Source organism: Syzygium jambos (assembly GCA_031216235.1). Lineage (NCBI taxonomy): Eukaryota > Viridiplantae > Streptophyta > Magnoliopsida > Myrtales > Myrtaceae > Syzygium > Syzygium jambos. Next base: position 28,822,479 of record CM062220.1, read on the forward strand.
CCCTAAAGATCAACGTGACTCTAGCACGTACATAATTTATTTTAGGGAAAATGCTACAAAAAAAAACCCCAAACTATGTCATTTATGATAAATTTACCTTGAACTTTTTTTTGTGACACGAAAAATCTCAAATTATACCACTTGTGACAAATTTACCCTGAACTTTTTTTTGTGACACGAAAAACTTCAAATTATCCACTTGTGACATATTTGCCTCACAATGCTTTGGCCCAAGTGTATTTTCGTCTATTTTCTTTTTATGTTTTTTTTTCCTTTCTTCTCTCTTCTCTCCACCAGCCATCGCGGAGGGAAGCCGGCGAGGGTAGCCCTCGCCAGCGTTGGGGCTGGGCAAGGGCGACCCTCGCCGGCGTCAAGTGAGAGTCGCCCTCGCCGGCGTCGGGTGAGATCCCCCTCGCTAGATCCGGCAAAGGTAAGTTGGGTGATGGCGACTTTCGCCCGATGCCGGTGCCTGCGAAGGTCGCCCTCACCGGCTTCCCTCCGCCACGGCTAGCGGAGGGAAGAGAGAAGAAAGGAAAAAAAAAACAGAAAAAGGACAAAAATGCATTTGAGCCAAAGTATTATGGGGTAAATGTGTCAGAAGTGATATAGTTTAGAGTTTTTCATGTCACAAAAAAAAGTTCAGGGTAAATTTGTCACAAGTGGCATAATTTGAAGTTTTTTGTGTCACAAAAAAAATTCAGGATAAATTTGTGATAAATAGCATAGTTTAAGATTTTTTATGGTATTTTCCCTTTATTTTATGCTTAAAGTTCAGGGTTGCGTAGGCATGAAACACTAGGGTTTCTTATCCGGACCAGCATATGGCCTTTGGTACCGAGCCGAGAGGAGGATCTGTTCCGTTCCTGTCTCCTCAAGAGGGGCACCCTATTCCCGTCGCGCTCTCCCACTGAAGTTATCCCCAAATGATTCGAATTTTTCCCTGTATTCTTTTCAGCGACATGATTGCTCGTAATCTCAAGTTCAAAGCCCACCATCACTCATGAAATCCCTCAAAATAATAAAAAGAAACGAGATAAGCCTGACCGAAAGCTACGGTGGTGATGGGTAAGGTCTGTTCGAAGTTTCAATGGCGTGGACGGTCACGTTCCTATCGCCCACAGCTAAGCTTAAAGGTGGCCGGGTATTGCCCGTCCCCTCAACCTCGTTGTCACGTCGGTCAAGATGCTTGAGGGGAGGCACTTTCATGCCCTTGCAACTTGTCTGATTCGGACATGCTACAAGATATTTGTAACATTTAATTTACGTCAAACGCGTCACCACACACCACCTGGAAGTCACGTTCTCTGTGTCTTTTCGTGTTAAGTAAAAGCTGTTATGTCTCTTCAGCGAGAGCTAGCTAGAGTCGTGCTCGTAACTTCACCACTAGTATATATTACAGTTAGGAAATTGCATTCTAGGGTTCATAATTTAAGTCGCCCTTTCATTGCTTTTTGCATGTAGTCTTCTTGCGGGTCTTCCCCCCTAAATTTTCCCTTCAGATTATATTCTCATTATTGTCTTCTTAAAGTCTTCGGCGCACGCGAATTCATACTGCTATCTTCATTTTTCCAAGGAAGAGATAAGTTTATTCTATTTTTATATTGGACCTTTGGTGTAGTTTTTGCATGGAGCGAAAGATCCATAAGATGTGAAGCGGCGAATAGATCAGCTATCTTGTTCGCTGCGTATTCTACCTTGACGTCTTTTCTAATGTCATCTTGGAGTAGACCATCCACACTTTTATCACGCAGCTACATAGAAAATGCTTTTTCGAACACATTTAGGTCAAGATCCCAGAATATTCTAAGTTGAATTATTTGAACATTTAAAAGAGATAATTCCATTGTTTACTATACTAATAGCATTATCTTTGCTCCATACACAACAAAGTTGACTAAAAAGCTCAATTCAGTAAGTTCATGTCACATTATACCATCAGCTCTCGAAAATGTTCGTAAGCAGGTTCGTGTTACAATTGACATGACAGATTCCGTAATAGGGTTTTATTGTTTCGTGTTCCAAAATATGCATTTTTCTCTGCACTGGTAAATTTTATTAAATTTTGATAAGTGTCCATGATAATAAAAGTGGTTAGTGACCTTTTTCTTTCAAGTAACTGATTAGTAACTCACTAACACTTTTATAAAATTACGGGCTATTTTATAGTCTGAAAATTAACAAATTTTGCACTAAAACTGCTCAGGACAATTATTCTGTGCCTAGGAATAGATTTTAGTCAGAAATGATTCTTTTTTATTCTGTACTCGGAAATTGATTCTGAACATTTGAAGGCGTTTGGTAATGGCCCAAAATTTCTATTCCTGAATAGTAAAAGAACAGAAATGTGTTTGGTAACGGCATAAAATTTCTTTTTATTAATAATATTTTAATAACATTTTAAATATTTTAATATTTCTTTCTTTTCTTTTTTTCTTCTCCTCCTTCTTGGCTATGGCCGGTAAAATATTTTTAATTAATAATAATTTTATTTAAAATATTTTTTTATTTTTTTGGCAATGGCCAGTAAAAAATTTCTTTATTAATAATAATTTTATTAAAAAATAATTTTTTTATTATTTTTGGCCATGGCCAGTAAATTTTTTTTATTAATAATATTTTTTTATTTTTTTCCATGGCCGGTAAAATATTTTTTTAATAATATTTTTTATTGAAAATATTTTAATAAAAAATATTTTTATTAAATATTTTTTTTTGCCATGGCCTGGTTGCCAGCCATGGCCGGTAAAATATTTTTTATTAATATTTTTTTATTAATAATATTTTTATTAAAATATTTTTTTATTTTTTTTTCCATGGCCTGGTTGCCAGCCATGGCCGGTAAAATATTTTTTATTAACATTTTTTTATTAATAATATTTTTTATTAAAATATTTTTTCTTTTTTTTGCCATGGCCTGGTCGCCGACCATCGCTGGTAAAATATTTTTTTATTAACATTTTCTTATTAATAATATTTTTTTCCTTTTTTCTGGCCATAGCCGTTAAAATATTTTTTTATTAATAATTTTTTTTTCATGGCTTAGTCGTTGGCCATGATTGGTAAAATAATTTTTTTTGTTCATGACCAGTAAAATATTTTATTATTAATAATATTTTTTATTAATAACATTTTTTATTAAAATATTTTAATCTCGCCAGATACGGTGAGGGTGGCCCTCGCGCCGAACATTAGAAGCTACATTAAAAATCAAGAAAAAAAAGAAGAAAAAAATTGATTCTCACTTTTGTTCCAAGAATTAAGAAGTTACTTTTTTATTTATTCTTGATTTTGCTCCAAAACTGATTCTGGGCATAAATTTGCAAGAATTTGTGCCCAGAATCAAAAAATTTAACAAATGGATTTCTGTTTCAAAACTGATTCTGGGAACAAAAGAACGGAAATTTTCACTATTTGGCCAGTTGCCAAACAGGCCCTAAGTTACCATTTTATTTCGCAAAACTTATTAATACTTTGAATTTACTGTTTCTTAGATGAAATTACCAACACAAGTAAATTAAACTGATTTACCAACTTTTATCGGGATAAATTATCAACTAGTTTTGGGAACCAATTCTCATTGAGTTACTTATCGACGTTTAATTGCTTTTTTAAATTGCAAAATGTTCTACCGAGTTACCAATTTTTTATTTATTTATGTTTGCCTTGGTTAGCAACCCATTAAATTTACCAATTCTCTTTAAAGATTGCCAACATAAATTAGCACGACTTACCGATTTTTCTCCTATTAAATTACCACCAAGTCTTAGGTTACTAACTCTCATTCGAATTGGTAAGAAAGACGGATAAAAATTAGTAAAAGATATGAAAAGTTGATAATTTATTAACTCTTAAAAAAAAAGAGTTATCAATTTCATAAAAGGGTGTTGGTAAGTTGCTAACAAGTTACTAGAAAAGTAGATGATTGTAACTTTTATACAGAACGGTTTTTTAATACCTTCCAACTCTTTCGGAAATTTATAAGAAAAAAAATCTATTTTGTTGAAACAGAGGAGTAGAATCATCCTAAGTTTTGAATTATCATTTATGTATGTGTTTTTTCGACATCACGGACCTCCAATGTGTTTTCCTTAGGATATGATCCATGATTTGATTGTACCTGTCAAAACTCGTCAGTCATCAAAATCCGTTACATGCTCATCCACACAATCTTTTTTTAATCACTCGAATTCTATATTATTATAATTCGAGTATACACTTTGACGGCTTCAAAGGGCCGCTTCTTGCTCAAGATTCTTTCCCTCTCGCAGCTCTTGCTGGCCACATGATTCCAAAGCCATTTCTGTCCGCGCGGGTGCAGCTCAGATTTAGTCTTCGGTCTTTCTCAATGATTGTCCTCCATCGATCGTACGAACTCGAGATTAAACAACAAGAATCTCCATAGTTTAATGGATTCACTCGCGATACTGATTGGAGGAAATCGAGTATCTGACATTATTCTGACAACCAGCAAATAAAATTTAAGGAATGCCATCACGATCTTTAATAATCCAATGCACATCATGACAGCGTTTCCTGTGCCTCCTTTGACGTACCCGAAGTGTGCCCAAAAGGTTTGCTGCATGTCTTTAAAATCGTAAGAAGCACAATTGACTTCTCCTTCAGCCCACCCGCGTTATTGCTCTTCTTTTTGTCTTTTGCATGAATTGATAGGTCAATTCAGGCATCTTCAGAGCAGACTTCCAGCGCGATATCATGTCCTCGATCATGCTAACTCCGGAGCTGATGTGTACGCGTGCTTATGCAACTGATCAAGCATTGAATCTTCAAAGAAAATGACAAAAAATGTGGATTCAACTAACTGAACATGTTGCGATTGGTAATGCCTCGTCAGTGATTAGTCAGTTTGGTTTTGGATGATGAAGAGCTGGTTGGGACAGATTGGTCACATAATATATTTTCCTAAAACAATGGTTATATTACTTAACGTTAGGCCAGGTTCCTCGACCCTAAAACTGGTTGACTCTATCGAGGGGTGACAATAGTGGAAAAAAGGAGCTATTGAACGCGAGTGTGGTCACATGGAGATGTAAGAGAAAGCTAAGCAAGGGATGGCAATATGTAGAGTTAAGAATAATACGGAGGAGTTTTCTGTATATTTCGATATATGTTGAAGAAGAATACAAAGCCTATTTGTAGGTTTTATAAGATAGTTCTAAGATAACATATCAAAGAGAGATATTCCCGCAATCTATAAAAATAAGGAGTGTCGACAGAAATATCCTAATTATATCTAACATAAGCGATCATCCTAGAGAAATATTTAAATTATCTCTTAATCCTAGTTTGGATAAAAAAAATTGAAAACGCCTAGGCTATCGTGTATGAGAGCGAGTTTGGTGATGGTGTCAATTATCCAATAAGAGCAGCCGAAGGTCGTGAATCAAGGGAAATCAACAAGCTACCAATATAGCTGGCTTTGCTAACCAAAATAGTAAATGGATGAGCGAGTGCGCCCAGTGCACTTAAGGATCAACTAATTGACTAGCTCTAATACGGAGATGAGAAATGACATTTGAAAGAGAGAAATATGAAGTTTGTGTATAGTTCAATATGTCACAATGAAGAGTATGTCAGCCTATTTATAGGCTTCATGAGATGATTATCTAAAGTAACATATATCAATCACAATCAATCATATCCAATCAAGTGAAATATGCAGAATCTTCTACAATCTCCTAAGTATATATCTGACATAAGCATATATCTTAGAGAAATGTTTAAATTAGATCTGACATGTAACTCGACAATTGGAGGCTTAGACGCCGTAGTAATGAAATATTTGTAGTTTTTGTATCGCGCGGTGGTTGAGGAAGAGAGTCTTCTGTGCAAAGAAGGTGCGACGAAAGTTCATACAGAATATAGCATGCGCAGAATATTTTACTTTTGAACGGATCTGCATTATTTTTCCGGTCAATTGTGATTCAATCAACTGCCCAAAAGTTATGGTTTCCCATCTAAGGAGACTCTTCTATATCAATATAATGTCAGAATTATTTTTCAGATGTTGCTAGCGTAACTCGACCTTTTGGCTGTGTGAGAAGGCACGGGTTGGACTATTGCATCCGTAAATCCAAGGGCTGATTACACTTGAAGTTATGCTCTCGATGCACATAATAGTAATGATTGGGAACCTTTCTATTTTGGAAGTAATTTGAAAATAATGCATATTGCTATTTGAAATTACATGTGCCGATATGTCCGATCTGTTATTCAATCGCCACGATCATAGCACCTTAGTTTATTTTGGCATTGAATTACTATCGCAAACGAGTAGTATGTCTACGAGAAGATCTTTCACATGCTTCTGTTTTCTCTGATATACTTATAACATTGACATGAGGCTAGATCTACTGCAAAAAACGAGCTAATTGGTACTTGCGCAATATTAAAAAGGACTACCGGATGTTGCATTTTAATTCAGGTGAAGGTTGATGCATTTGTTGTCTCGACCCATATTGGATATTTGAATGGTGAACTAATCCAGCTAACGTTCTTCTCTCTCTCTCTCTCGGCAAAACCCATCATCTCCCAAAAACTCTTCTCTCTTTTGAAACTCTCCTGTGGGCTCTCGGCTTTAGTTTCTGAATCTAAGAGTCTACGTAGTCTTTGGTTTTCTTTTTCTTTGCTATGATTATCTTCTCTCTTTTCTTCCGATATATTTTGAGAGTTTGTGTGTGTGAATAAACTTCTGCAGCCGATCTTGAGTGAACCTGGAAATCAATTCGGCCATTTGTTAGTTGATAGCGATTGAGGAGGATATTCATAACGTGGCTCCACAATGTTTCCGAGATTAGGCTGCTCTTGTCTCATGATTTAGATTTAGGTCTAGATCTAGGGGTTTTACTCTCCCGAACTAAGCCTACATATAGATCTAGGAGTTTCGTACAAATATTTGATCACATATTGATGTTGGTGTCTCTGCATGGGGATGGTGACGAGGACGTTGAATCTACCATAAGCCGTTGCAAATGGAGTGGGAGATCTCGACGTGTGTTCGTTACTGAATCTGGTGATCGGCCGCCAAACATTTATAGTAGCAGATATGTTCTTAAAGGATGAGAGTATGCTTCCAGCTACAAATTGTGATTCGCTATTTGCATTCTGCCATTACTTTGTTCCGCAATTATCTAGGATTTGCTAGATTTAAAAGCTTTCGATGTACCTCTCAAGTATTATTATGAGAAATGAACGGGATCTTTCTTTCGACAAAAAAAAAAGAAAAAAAACAACCTAGTCCAGCCGTGCAAACAATGGGAAAGAGGAAATGTTCTTCCGGGCTAGTGTGCATTTATTTGAATATTCTGTACGGATTATTCAAATATCATCTGGCCACATATTGTTCTGATATACAGAAGTTTTATTACGGGGTCGTACCACTTATAATGCGGGCTCATGCATTCCGAAGAGGATGTTGACCAAGCCCCCAGATAATTCAGTTGGACCAATCGCGGCATTTACTATTCCCCCAGAAGCCACCTGGGTACTCAAGACCGACTGTCTCTCTAGTCTTGTTCGATATATAATTCAGTTGAGTATTGAAAATTGAAAATTGAAATACTTGATAGTGATTAAAATTAAGCACATCTGATGACATCAGCTAGTTTTTAAATTAAAGAATTCAATGAAAGTCAAGATTTCACTTAATTCATTAAGTACGGGACGGTTATAATTCTCCTTTCATAAAAAAGTAAAATCAACGAAAATTTGGCGATGCATTGCTACTTGCTAAAATACATAATTCGGGTTTTACAAGAAAAATTAATAGTATTCAGCATTCGATTTCGAGCTATTATTGGACGAACCCTTCTTTTATTTTTTCAGCGATTTAAACTTGTTAACACTTAAGTTTTCACTTCTTTCTTTACAGCTTTATCAAACAAGCTCATGAAGCTTTTCAAGGGAGTGCAGATAATAATTGATCCTTTCTACTATTTTAATTCCTTATCTTGTCCCTCTCTTATAAATTTATAAACTAAAGTCGCCCACGATTTTCTTTTTGGGTGTGCTTCTCCAAAAAAAAATTACAAATATTATGTACTTTTAATTAAAAAAAACGAAAGAAATTTAATGATATTCCAATACGAAAGAAAGGGCATCGTCGTGGCCGGTCGGATATAATAATAATAATCAGGAGTGGAGGCAACCGCATTTTTTCATGTGCCGTCGGTGAAAAAGAACGAAAAGAAATTCATGTGTTAAAGATTTTTGTCTTCTTTTAAGACCGCAATGCCTGCACTTGAAATTTTTTTTTAAAAAAAGAAACAGGGGTTGACTAGACGAGGTTAGACTTTGTGGCACCCTTTAATCAATTATTAAAATAAAACGACTAAGCTCGCGATTACATTTATGGGTTGACAAGCTGATTGATGTTGTAATCTTAACTAAGAAAAAAAAGTTTGGATTATTTTGAAACCGACCTACTAGACCGTACTTCCTTTTTGTGTATTCTCGTCAAGAGAAAAGTCAAGTTTGAAGCGGCGAGCATCCTTTGCAGGAGAAGTCCGGTACCACGATCACGAGTGGACTCCGTCAACGCGCTCGATTCATGCTACATTCACTCAGAGGCTTAAGCCATTAAATTATTGAAAAAATTATATACGTTGATCGCTCGGGGCTACATTATTTTTTTCATGTAATCTCTTTTTTACCCGGCGCTTATATATAGATATATATATATATCTCTCTCAAGCAAAACAAAAGGACAATTTATGTCTATAAATATATTGTGTGGTTGCAGTCTCGTGCATTAGGTAATAAATCCAAAGTGGCGAATACATCGGGCTCTTGCCGGCTTTGATAAGTACATTAACTCCCATTAATTGAATTCGGGGTCGAAGGGGCTTTCATCGGATCGATTATTCTGACTCAAAAGTTCCGGTTTCAAAAAGCCAAAGCGAGCATTTATCAAATGAAGAGAAGTCTTCCGCTTTCGAGAATGCCAAAGGGCCTAGGAAGATGCCATCCCCCGGCCAACAAATATACCTCGTAAAAATCCGGGGAGCGGGATCTGATTCTCGTGCACCTGGCCCTGAAATCGGCAGAAACTGGCAGAACAGTACAGTCCTTTGTCTTCTGGAGCGAAAGACCTGTTGCTCGGGCGTGTCTGGAATCTGACACTGAGTCCATTTCGAAGGTTGACTTTTGTCAGCGACAGGAATCTTTCGAGTGGAGGAATCCATGCGCCCCGCTTTTTTCCTGGAATCGACAGGACAAATTCCCATGTTTCTTTTTCCCATCGGGTGCTCGCCGTTCGGCCGACGGAGCTCTTTTTATTTTCCCACCCGAAACAATTTTAGAAGCTTTTCTCTCCTTTCGACTTCCCTTTTTCTTTTCTGTTCTTTGGCTTTTTGCGGGAAACCACGTTGGCAAAAGGTCACACGTGGAACAACACGGAAGCCTGGTCGCTTGAGTAGCCGGCCGCGAGCAAACCTTGTCCTATTCGATAGTGCTCGTATTCCATGTCCATGTCGATATGTTTCCCAAAAAAAAAAAAAGATTCACGCGTTAAGTGACACGTTAGGTTTTTATCACCCATTTAAAGAAATGATTAATATCACGAAAAATCATAAATCGACATACCTGTGATAAATTTACCTCGAATTAATTTTTTGATCATAAAAAATCATTAACCGGTACATATGCGATAAATTTACATCCCGTTGGTTTTTGTTAAATTTTATCGTCAAATTGTTGAGTTTGATGACACGCGACAGTTGACGGATGTACCGGTTTAGGGTTTTACTCCTCAGTTCGTCACATATTTAACAGTTTGTGATTTTTCATAGTATTAATCTAATTTTAAGGAGGGTAAATTTATTACAAGTATAATAGTTTGGGGTTTTTTGTAGTCAAAAAATTAGCTTGGAGTAAATTTGTCACATGTGTACTAATTTGAGATTTTTTATTGTCAAAAAATTTGTTTGGAGTAAATTTATCACAGATGTACCAATTTGAGATTTTTGGTGGCATTAACTCTTAAAAAAACTAACTATTCAATGTAAAGGTCCTGTTTATGTCAATACCCAATTGAAACTTACGATAAGCGAATTTTGGTAAAATTTTTTTACTACATTTAGGTTTCGTTTATTTCACGAAAAATGAATGATTTGATTTTTTTTCCAAAAAATGATTGCTCGTATCTCTTGAAATAATTAGTCAATTGAAAATAGCTTCATTACTGACAATAATTTATGTCTAAATATTTTCGTTGACGCCAGAAATATTTTCGTTCATTCATTTTTTTAAGCGATACAAGCGATCCTCTTTTAATAAAATATTTTTCAAATTATTCATTTTTTGCAAAACAAACGGAGCCTTAACATCACCACCCGCCTGGGTGGCGCTGCTGGAGTGCGCACTCTTCCTCTTGCAAAAGGTTGAGTGTTCGAATCCCGGGCGCCACAGGGTGACTTCATCGGTGGCACGTGTGTGGTGGTTAGCACGTGTTGCCCCCAGGATTTACTCCCCGGCTGTCAACATCTTCCTATCTTTTTTTCTTTATCCAAATACCAAATAGGGAAAAAGCCACCAAAAACCCCAAACTTTCCCCTTTGTGACACATTTACCCCCAACTTTTTTTGTGACACCAAAAACCCCAAACTTTCTTATTTGTGACACATTTACCCCAATGTACATTGTCCATGGGCATTTTCGTCTTTTCCGCTTTTTCTTTTTCTTTTTATTTTTTTGTCAGATCGGGGAGGGGGGCCTCGCCGGCGTCCGGCGGCCCTCGCCGGCGGCCGCCCGACGCCGGCGAGGCTCGCCCGACGCCGGCGAGGTCGCCCGACGCCGGCGAGGTCGCCCTCGCCAGATCCAGCCGGCGAGGCTCGCCCTCGCTCGCCCTCGCCAGATCCAGGCGAGGGCGAGCCTCGCCCGACGCCGGCGAGGCTCGCCCTCGCCAGATCCAGGCGAGGGCGAGCCTCGCCGGCGTCGGGCGAGCCTCGCCCTCGCTCGCCCAGGCGAGGGCGACCTCGCCGGCGTTGGGCGACCCTCGCCGGCGTCGGGCGGCTGCCGGCGAGGGCCGCCAGACGCCGGCGAGGCCCCCCTCCCCGATCTGAAAAAAAAATAAAAAGAAAAAGAAAAAGCAGAAAAGACGAAAATGCCCATGGACAATGTATATTGGGGTAAATGTGGCACAAATAAGAAAGTTTGGGGTTTTTGGTGTCACAAAAAAAATTGAGGGTAAATGTGTCACAGATGGAAAAGTTTGGGGTTTTTAGTGGCTTTTTCCCTACCAAATATCATCCTCACCTATTTGCATTAAATTCACCTTTACATCTTCCACTTTCGAAACCCTCGTTCTTTTTACATTTTTAAGACGAAACTCAATTAATAAAGAAAGGTCAAATTACACTTTCATGAAACAAAAATGCTAAGAAATCTCTAACCACTAAATCACCGCAAGCTTAACGTCGTGATAGTCAATATCTCTCTGTCTCTCTCTCATGCCAGTCACTGCAGACACAGAAAGAGGTGAGCTTTGCCAAAGCCGGTGAACGCTTTCCTTCTTCTGCAACTTCGACCGATCAAACTTTTAGGAGGAAAATCTCCCATGATGGCGAGAGCTAAAGCAAATCAGAGCTTCCCGATAGTGATCGATAACCATGGTTGACGTGTTGTGTGTCAATGACCATGGACAAGGCCGTCTATGGCCTCAAAGACCTGATCGGAGGAAGTCGACACTGGCGATATTCTTCCAGAGCTTGTCCAGAGAGAGAGAGAAGACACTTCTTTCGCAGAAGATGACGAGCGGGTTTGGAGGCAGCAATGGTAGCCAACGGTGTATTATCCGGCAAATTTTTAGGTTTGGCAAATTCTCATTTGGCGTTTTCAATTTGTTCACATGGGCTCTTTTTCGGGCTAAAACAAAAATTTAAGTTCTTTTCATATCCCCTTTTGAAACTTTATGTAACCCATTTGTTATACGATCTGCCTTAACTCTTAGGTCGTTATAGTAGAAAAATTCACCAACTATCCAAATTAACAGGATGAATATGATTGCGGCGGAATTAAGGCTCCGTTCGTTTGGCGGAAAATATTGTGTTTTTGGAAAATGCTTTTCCGGAAGTCATTTTCCTGGAAAATGTTTTTCCGGAACATAATTTTCCGGTGTTCGGCAACAAATATGAAAAAGTTTCGGAAAATATTTTTCGGCGGCGGCCGGCGGCGGCGGTCGGCGACCGGCGGCCGGCGGCGGCGGTCGGCGACCGGCGGCCGGCGGCGGCGGTCGGCGACCGGCGACCGGCGACCGGCGGCGGCGGCCGCGGCGGCGGCGGCGGCGGCGGCGGCGGCCGGCGACCGGCGGCGGCGGCCGGCGGCGGCGGCGGCGGCCGGCGACCGGCGACCGGCGGCGGCGGCGGCGGCGGCGGCGGCGGCCGGCGACCGGCGACCGGCGGCGGCGACCGGCGACCGGCGACCGGCGACCGGCGGCGGCGGCCGGCGACCGGCGACCGGCGGCGGCGGCGGCGGCCGGCGACCGGCGGCGGCGGCCGGCGACCGGCGGCGGCGGCCGGCGACCGGCGGCGGCCGGCGACCGGCGGCGGCGGCGGCGGCGGCGGCGGCCGGCGACCGGCGGCGGCGGCCGGCGACCGGCGGCGGCGGCCGGCGGCGGCGGCCGGCGGCGGCGGCGACGGCCGGCGGCGGCGGCGGCCGGCGACCGGCGGCGGCGGCCGGCGACCGGCGGCGGCGGCGGCGGCGGCGGCGGCCGGCGACCGGCGGCGGCGGCGGCGGCGGCGGCGGCCGGCGACCGGCGGCGGCGGCGGCGGCGGCGGCGGCGGCGGCGGCGACCGGCGGCGGCGGCGGCGGCGGCGGCGGCGGGAGGCGGCGGCGGCCGGCGGCGGCGGCCGGCGGCGGGCGACCGGAGGGGGGAAGAAGTTTGGCGGAAAATGATTTCCGCTTTTCAGAAGCGGAAATCATTTTCCGCCAATTTAGTCATGTTTTCCCTCATTGAGGGGAAAATGTTTTCCGGGGAAAAATGTTTTCCGCCAAACGAACACCGGAAAACCCGGAAAATGTTTTCCTGGAAAACATTTTCCGCCAAACGAACACAGCCTAAAGCTACTAATCTCTTT